>CM062814.1:730145190-730445190 GCA_031772625.1 Pinus tabuliformis
AAGACTAGTTGCTTATCCACCAAACCCTTTTGTGATATCTCCTCAACATCCTTACAGTTCATACGATCAACTTGGTGTTCCTTTGGAGTTGTCTCCTCGTTCATCTTCGACTCTTCGTTGCCAGTTTTTTTCTATGGAGTCAGAAGGTGAAATCCCAGTCTCCTCTCTGAGTCAGTCAGAAGTTTCTGCTACTCATACTCCTCACATAGATGGTGAGCAGGGATATGAGTTCCCTACAGAAGGCTTTCCTTATACAAGAAACATCTCGTCTAGTGCTTATTCTCAGACTAGTGGACCTATGTTGCCGCATGGCTACACCACTCTAGCTTAGTTGGTTTCGGGCACTCCTAGTGCCTTGTCATTGTATCAAAATCCCATCTACTCTTTTGGTGCTATGCCTACATCAGGTTCGTTTGTTCAACACGGCCTCTCGACCAATTATGCAAACTGCAGTCACTTCAGTTCCGGTTCAACCTACCATTCCATCTCAACCTGCATCATCGTTTTGACCAACTCCCCCTGTACAACGACTGTCTCAGGTTAGGTCTCAGTAAGTCCTTCTACGCCTCCAGTGAGAGGGAAGACTGTGCCACCACCTGGGGGTAAATATCCAAATATTCCTCTTATGTCAGGCCAAACTAATGTGAGTGGATTACAAACTCACGTGGTTGGAATAAATCAGCCTTTTTACGGTGCTATTCCTAACCCTGTTGTTCCATTCAAGTTAGGTAACATCCAATACCAGCAGCCATACATGGCTTAGGTTCCATTCCAATTGGATTTTGTTCCATATGGTTCGCAAGCCATGGTTACAACGCTATTCCTCAAGATGGACCTTATGTTCAGCCTGGTCAACTAGCTATACCTGATGGATATGGCCAGATTCAATTCGAGAACTATCAATACCTTCTAGGTATAAGCCCCGGAATTATCCATCAACCCTTGCAGCAGTAAGGGCAACCTTTGCATCCACAAGGATTACCTTTCCAGCAATAAGGGAAACCTTTACTGCAACAAGCGTAAGCATTATAGCACAAACCTTTCCAGCAGCAAACTCAGTTTGTGCAGCAGACCTCTCAACTGTTGTCCTCGCAAGGTCAACCTTTGCAGCAGCCACAAGGTTAGCTTTTGCAGCAGCAGGCTGTATATGCATATCAACAAGGTCAACCTATTCAAGGCCAAGGTCAACCTTTGTAGGGTCAAGGTCAACCCCTACAGCAGCAGGTTCAAAATCGTTACATCCAAGGTCAACAGGTTCAACAACCTTTTATCCCATATGCCCATTAGCGGCCTATGGCAGGACAATATCAAACCTACTCAAGACCAAATCCTCCCTACGGGAAAGGTAACCTTTAGTGGCGGAAAAATTAGATTCCATATGGAAAAAATCCTCCACTGTGGGGGAAAAATCCTTACCAACAAGGATGGGTTCTGCAGTTTGGGTCTACTCAAAGGCCCCACATGACTTTTAACACGCGATTGCCTTTCTTGGCCACGTTGGAACTGCCAGATGTTTCGAGGTTCACCAATGATCCTATCTTTCAGTCACCTTATTGGCCTCTAGTACCCATGAAGATTCCGAGCGGTTTCCCCAAATTTGAGGGAAAAATGAAGGAGGATCCGTAAGCCCATGTGATGAAATATCACCTTTGGTGCCCCTCTAATTCTTACGTCGATGATTCGATCTGTGTCCAACTTTTTCAAAGAACTCTCATAGGGGCTGCAGCAAAATGGTACATCGAATTGCCTCGAGGTACCTATGGTGACTTCAACTCTCTCACTATGGCTTTCCTCACTCATTTCTAGCTGCCAATTCACTATGAAACTTGCACCTATCTGCTTAAATCACTTAAGCAAGACACCACGACTCATATCTCCGATCACATCCACGAATGGAGATGTCGGCGTTGCCTCATCAAGTTTGAAATTGCTAATGAGTTGTTGACAGGATTTTTCACAAAATCATTTGTCGTAAAAATTGCTATGGACATAGGTATGGATGGGTGTGTTACGTAGGAGAAAGCCATCGCTCGTGCCCAGTATTTAGACCTAGTCTACTCGTAATCTGGCACATTATATGAGATGTTACCTGATGCTCCAAGACCATCATCAGATCTGACAGTGTTGAAGTCTCCAAATACACCACATGTTGATGGAGTGATTGGTTCCATGTCTCAGACTCCCGTGAAATATTCTTCAAAGCAGAAATCGGTCTCGAACACTGGTTCTAATGATCCCTCTAGAAATCTATCTGGTCCTAGTAAGATCTCTGAGTTTCATGTTGTCTAGTTTACCACAACAGACAAAACCTCTAAGGGTAAAAAGAAGGGCAAAGGCAAGGCCAAAGCCGATGTTCGGAAGCAGGGCCCTCCTAAATCTTCTGCTAGTGATGCTTCTCAAAGAAAGTCGAAGTATCCTTGCCTCATCTGTGAGGATGATCATTACACTAAAGATTGTCCTCGACGATCGGAAGTTAGTCACTTGCTAAAAGTGACCTCGGCTGTCCTAAAAGAACCCTTTCCATCCAAGCAGACCCAAATGGTAGACAAGACCCAGTCTTCCACTTCCATAGGTTCCCAAGTGTTTATGATGAATACACCTATAAATGTGGCTACCAAATCTAAATATTATCAAACCCCTCCTCTGACGGCAGGGAAAGAGAATGAAAGTACCCCTTCCTCCTCTATCCTGTCTACCTCCAGTCCTCTCCATATAGAGCGACCTAGTCTTGATTCTGCTATTCGACCACCCTCTTGAGGTGTGCTACGAAAGTCCTCGTATAATCCAAACGATCGAGCTGCTCAGCACTACAACATTGTTAAGGATTTAGCTCAAGTGCCATCAGCCATGTCTGCCCTCGAGGTCCTTCAAAGCTATCCCTCTCAGCAGAAATAATTATTTTCGGCCATTGGAGGTGTTGATCCATCTGATTCCAACCTTATTTTCTTTGATCTGGAAAACCATGTTCCACACTTACCCCATCAGATTGCCTTTCTCATTCAGGTGATAATTAATGAAAAGACGATTCACAGGACCATCATTGATGAAGGTTCTTCCACCTGCATCATGTCTGTGTCTTGTTGGAAGGCAATTGATTCTCCTACCCTGAAACAATTGCCTGACACATTGGAAGCCTTTTGTGGACGTGATTCCTGACCATTCGGTGTCCTTCCTAATCTTGCCATTACCTTGGAAGGTAAGACAGTTAATGTCGAAGTAGAAATTGTTGATGAAAATCTTAACTATAATCTTCTACTCGGGTGGAGTTGGACCCATGCTATGCATTGTGTAGCCTCCTCTCTTTTCCACGTGCTCTGTTTTCCTCATCAAGGGAAAATCGTCACAGTTGACCAATTGTATTTCTTTGCCTCTTCCTCCATGGCAATGTTCCTTACGTGAATCATATCGGTGTTCCATATGAGAGTGTGGGGGCTGGAATGTTCAAAGATCCTGTCTTAATCGGTATTTTTCCTCTCCCACCTCCGAATGTTGCTTTAAGTTTGATCCTTGGGTCATTCCCCCTCCTGATTGTGTTGATTCATGGGGTGATGTCATGCCATTAAGCCCTGCTGAGATTTATTATGTGGAGATTGTTTCGGCTTTGACTTTAGTATCTATTGTTCACACTGCTTTGAGTACATCTCTTGACGCATATTCTCAATCCCCTTGGCTTGGTTCTTCAGATTCTTCCAATCCCTTAACAAAGACATTTTCTACTAATGAAAGTATCATGGAAATTATGTCTCTTGAGGAAGCACCTTGGAATGATACTCATCATCGTTCCTCGTTCTTACCTGGCCCGGAAGTCATGTCTACCTGTCTTGAGAAGTTCTCTTCTTGTTTACTGACCCAACCATTACAGACACCTATCATGACCCATGAAGTCTGGTCAGAAGGGAATATAGGTAATATTACCCAAATGATGCCTATTGACATTTCTGTTAAACTTGGTATCGTTGAACACGTTCATATTGGGGTAACTTGTTCTCCTGATGAGATCAAGATTTATGCTCGCCTTTTTCAAGAGTTTCGAGATGTTTTTGCATGGTTGTATGAAGAAATTCCCGGTGTTGACCCAAGTATAGTCATGCATGAAATTATAACTTATCCTAACGTGAAGCCCGTTCGTCAACGACCTCGTCATGTGCACCTTAGAAAAGTGGTCTCCATTAAGGCAGAGGTTGAAAAAATTCTTAAAGTTGGTTTTATTTATCCTATACCTCTGACAGATTGGGTGTCCAACATCATATCGGTGACTAAGAAACAAGGCACCATTCATGTCTGTGTTGATTACTGTGACATTAATCATTCCTGTTCGAAAGACAATTATCCCACTCCTTTTATAGACCAAATTATAGATGAATGTGCTCGGAGTGAGATTTTCCCCTTTATGGACGGTTTTTCCAGTTATAACCAGATAAACATTTCATCGGTTGATCAACACAAAAACACCTTTATCTATCCGTGGGGGACTTTTGCATATAAATAGCTCCCTTTTGGCCTTAAGAATGCTGGGGCTACTTTCCAACGAGCAATGTCTTATGCTTTTCATGACATTGAAAACATCATTCAGCTTTATCTAGATGATCTTCTTGCTCACTCACTTAAGCGCCATGACCATACCGATCATCTTCCACAAGTATTTCTTCGTTGTAGACACTATAACATTCAGCTTAACCTGCATAAGTGTGTCTTCTGCGTTGAGTCCGGGCGACTTCTCGGTTTTATTGTTTTGAAAGATGGTATTCGTCTTGATCCTCTCAAAGTCGAGGCTATCGTTAATCTACCCCCTCCCTCTTTGTTGCATCAATTATAGATTCTGCAAGGGAAAGCAAATTTCCTTCATCGCTTTGTGCCTAACTATGCTGAGATAGCCGTTGAAAAATGTGCAACAAGAAATGTTAACTTTAAAATGTGCTAAAAATAGACTTGCTAAAAATAGCATGTCTAAAAATAGCAGTTTCGCGAGTGAGGTCATTGAACACATTGGGTGAGAGGTGAAACTTCTAAAAATAGAAAGTTATAAAAATAGCATTTCTGTGTCCCTTCCTATTTATAGCAGTCCCTAGTCTATCTATAGGAAGTAAAATTAATTTTGTTCTTAACAACAGTTGGAAATATTAATTAATTAATTTAGTTGAGTTAATTAGTTAAGGAAATTCGAATTTGAAGTCTTTGTGAGCATGCACATGAGTTGTCCCACTGATTGAGGGAATAAGTATGAGTTCTATAATGAGAGAATCAATTGACTTAGTTTTAACTAGTCAAGTCTAGTTAGATTATTTTAACAAGTTGTTAAAATAATAAAATATAGTTTGTTAATGCTTGCATGCATGTGACAACTATTATTTTAGATAACTGAGGATTCACTCATGAATAACTGTTGCATGTCAGTTCTGTCAGAGACCCAGTTGAGATCAGATGTGGGACAGTGTACTATCAGATGCTTGGATATTTCTAGTAAGTATTACTTGCATGGAGAAGTATCTATTATAGGAGATTAGAGGACTTGTGGCCTATATATTGAGGCCTAGGTAGTCTATGATCTTCATCTTCTGATTACAGAGAGAGCAGGATAACTATTGAGTTGATTCTTTTTGTATGTTGTTGAGGATCTCCACTTGATTGATAATATAGAGTTGGGGTTTTATGCTGGTGCTTTCCCCAGTGATATATTCTATGTTATGTGAGATTGATTTCTCCATATCAGTTATATGTGTTCTTATTGATGTTGCTCATGTTCGATTAAGCTTCCGCTAAATTGGTTGTAGAAGTAGATCAAGTATTTTGCTTTAGTATATTGCATTATCAGGTGATCTACAGTGGGAATTTCTACACTAGCTACAAGGTTCACCCAATTACTTAAGCAAGGAACTCCATTTCTTTGGGATGAGACTGTTGATCTAAAGATGATCTGAGGTTGTCATTGATGTCAATCCAAGCACCACCAAGGATGACCCTGAACTTCCATGGCACATTTGGCATCATCATTCATGGTTTCTCATCTCATAACCATTATAGGAATACTCTACTCAAAAATATCTTTCTATCGGTATATAGCTCTCCTCGTAATTCCTCACAGTTTGTAAGTTATTCAAGATTGAAGTTAGTAACCCCAATTAGTGGGCTAAAACCCCATGGGGTTGTGGCATGGAATTTATTATTGATTTTGGTCATTGAATAGTCAATAATTAATAACTTTTTAAGCTCATAAAATCCCTCCAACATTCTCTATAGAAGCCCTTCTCAACTCTATAAAAAGAAATCTCATATATCCTCCAAAAGTAGCGATTGTGGAATTTTCACTATAACTTTATTTATGCGAAGTCTTAAATGCTGAAATTAAAACCCATTTGAGCCGAAATCCTAATGAACGTCGTGGCCAAATTTTTGATCTTGGTTCGCTATATTTTCGGAGATATGATCTGTGGAAGTTAGGGTGTTTGCAGGCTCCCGAATTTCATCTCAAAGAGGTGACCTTGGGAAAATCGTCATAGCTCTTTCTCTGAGAAGCAGATTGGAATTCTATAAATAGTGGCAGGTAGTTCACTAAATTTAGTTTTCTGTGTATCAATTTTCAAGCCGAAGGAAGAAACAATGAAATGTCGCACGTCGTACAAGTTCACTCTACTGAACTAGTCTATAATTAAGCCATTGTGAGAGATTGGGCATAAATTTGTCTTGAAGAATCCAAATCGGGTCAGACCTGTGGCATTGGAAAGAAGACTCAAAGGGCTACTACAAGATCGAAGATCACATATTGGGGATTTGAAATCACAGAGATACATCAGATTCAATATCGTGCTCCTAGAAGGCAAGAAACAAACTAGATCAAGCGCTGTCAAGGGCTGCAAAGGACCAGACTTTATAGGGCAGCGAAAAGCAAGGTGCAGAAAAATGATGCAACAGAGGTAAGCTCCATGTAAGTATCTTCTGTATATGCTTTTTCATCTCTTAATTGCATTAGGTTCCTTTTATTTTAATTTGTTGTTTTTGTTTAGCACTGACATATGCTCTGCAGGATGAGGTAAGTTTTGCTATTATCATGTCATGGGTATTTCCTTGAAGATTTTTTGCAAGTATTATATATTCATAAAGAGAAGACTCAATTCATAATCTAATGTTCTGAAGAGTGAGAAAGAGTAGCATGAAAAGAGAAGCAATCAAGGTGCATAACAACAGCAAGAAGTTCACCACATGAAGTCTTCAAGTGGGAAGCACTGCATACAATCATTGTAAAAGTATCATTGTATAGAGTCATTGTAAAAGTTGTACAAGTGTCTATCTACCAAGAGTTGAAGAGGCAGTGTCGGGAGGTCTAGGATCATCATTAGGTGGTTGTGTCATTGTTGGGGTTATGGTCTAGTGCGTTTATTCTTCTACATCATTCTATATCATTGTAAAGTGGACCATTTTCCATGGTACAGGAGTCCATTCTTCTTTTATTCTTCTATAGGGTGGTAGGGTGGTGCTAGGTTGGTGCATGAAGTCACCAATAGGTTCAAGCCTGTGAAAAATTCAGGGTGGTAGGGTGGTGCTAGGGTGAATTGTAGCTCATTGGGTGTTGGGGCATCCGTTCAGTTGACTACTAAAGAATCTCAAGCGTTGGAGCGTCCATCCAGTGGGAGTTGGAGAAGAATGCTTTTCTATATTCTAGGAAGTTGGAGCTTTATTTTCAATTGGAGTTGAAGATTAAAGAATTATTAGAAAAGCGTTTAGGTGGTTTTTGTCCCGGAGGGGGTTTCCACCTTAAAAATTGTGTGCATTTGTGTTCCTTTTGTTTACTGATATCATTGTATAAACACTGATAATAATTGAAGATTAACTAATGCTCAGAAAGATTAATAATAATACTAATTGAAAGGAATACTGATTCACACCTCCCCCCCAAGTATTTCCAACAATTGTTATCAGAGCTTGGTTCCTTCAATACAGTTTAAAAATTGGAAGGAGATCATGGAGCATACCAAGAATGGTGTACCTCTGTTCAACGAAAATAATTATGCACTTTGGAAAGGAAGAATGGAGGTATTTCTCTTGGTGAAAGGTTATGAAGTATGGGACACTGTTCAAAATGGCTTTACACCAACCACAGATGAACAAGGTAATAAGAATTTGGTAAATGATGCAAAACCAAAGAATATTATTATCAGTGGACTTATTGAATATGATTATAATAAGGTGTTGGGTTGTAAAACTGCCAAAAATGTATGGGACAAGCTTGAGAATATATATGCAGGTGACTCAAATGTCAAAGAAGCAAAGATTCAAATCTACAGAGAAAAATTTGAGCAACTCAGAATGAAAGAATATGACAACATTGTTGCATACTTCCAACACGTTGATGAAATAACCAACACTCTAGAAGGATTGGGAGAGCCTATTTATGAGAATACTATTATACGAAAGATTCTTAGAATGTTACCAGGAAGATTCAACCCAAAGGTATCGGTCTTAGAATACAGTGCAAATCTGGCCAAACTCAACAAAGAGGAATTACATGGAGTTCTCATAGCATATGAAATGAGACTTGATGAAGAAGAGGGTACTTCACATCTAGAAACTGCATTTGCTGCATCTAAGAAAACCAATAAGGACAAAAAACCTTCAAAGGAAAAGACCTGCACTTGCAAGTGTGAAGAAAAGGAAGATGATGAAGAAGGTTTTTCAGATGGAGAATATGCTTACTTTACGAGAAAACTAAAAATTGGTAAGGGAAAATTCAAAGGTAAACTTCCATTGATATGTTTCGGTTGTGGTGAGGTTGGGCATTTCACAGCAAAATGTCTGAACATAAGTGATGGAAACTCAAAAGGAAAGAAAGACTTTAAGAAATTCAACAAGAAAGGCAAGAAGAAAGGATTCAAAAGGAACTTTCTCTCTAAAGAGGATAGCTTATCATCCGATGAAGACAGTGACAGTGAAGAAGAAGCTAATGAGAGAGTATTGTTTATGGCCAAGCACAATAAACAAGAGGTATCAAACAATAAAGAAGAAGGGTTGACCATAGAAGAATTTTCTAAGGAGGCAATCAAGCTTATAAAAGAGCTCAAGGCTAAGAAGATCCATTCCAATACTCTTGAAGAACAAGTTCAAGGTCTCAAAATTGAAGTTGAAGAACACAAATGTATTGAAGAGTCATTTCAAAAGAAGTTGGAAGAAAGCAACTCAAAAAGGGAAGCATTAGAAGCCGAAGTAGTCTCATTGCGTAAGGAAGTGAAGAAGGGAAAAACTGTCCAAAACTATGCCAACAACTCAAGGGCATTGGAAGAACTCATCAACAATCAACAATCTTACAATGATAGAATTGGCCTCGGTTACAAAGAAGAAGAAGCAAGACCTTCTACAACAAAATAAAATGAACCTATGAGATCTGACAGGCATGTAGACTTGATTGGACAAGATTCGCAAGAACAACCTTGGAAGACAATTCCCCGACAAATATTTCCATCCAGGTACCAACATATTTTTCATGGCTATTGTTATTCATGTGGAAAATTTGGTCATAAAGTTGTAGAATGTCGCACGTACCCTAGGAACCAATACAATTCTAGGAGATCTATCAAATATGAACCTCCCAGGGCTCAACGAAACATCAATAGATTTGAACATTTAAGAAATAATATTCAATGTTACAAATGTCGAAACTTTGGACACATATCCAAAGACTGCAGACTTGAAAATCCTCTAGAAGAATCTTCGAAGTCACAGAACAAACGAACATGTAAGAAGAAGAAGACTGATAATTGTGCTCTCGCTCTCAAGGCTAAAACAAACAAAGATGTGTGTCATGTTGATAGTAGTTTCTCAATGCATATGACTCGAGATATAAAGGAATTTGTATCTCTAAAAGAAATATGTACTTCTAAATTATTAACTCTTCAAAACTAATTAAAACTTATTAAAAATTATTAGAAATTACAAAAAAACACTTAATAATTACAATAAAAACTTTAAAATGTGGATAATAATAATTATTATTAAACAACTAACCTTCATCTCATCCTTAAATCAACTCACCTCATAACTATTTAAACCTCTCATTTAACTCTTCTACTATCAACATTCAGAAATAGTCTCGATGATGGATCCCTGTTGGGATTTGAAACATTGACAAAATATGGTTATTACTGTGGGTCCTCCGGAAACTAACTCAAAAGAAGGATGGAACTATGTCCTTTGGAAATGATGGATCTTCAAATGTTATAGGATCAAGTACCGTCAGTCTCGGAAGCAAAGATGCTCTAGCCAAGAATGTTCTATTGGTTGAAAACATGAATCACAATTTGCTTAGTGTTGGACAAATGTGTGATCAAGGACACACAATTCTATTCAATTCCACAAAATGTGAAATTAGGAAAGGCAGGTATGGTAAAATTGTGGCTACAATAAGTCGAGCTCCAAATGACATATATGTTCTGGATGAAGCAACTAAAGCATGTCTACTAGATAAAGAAGATGAAAGTTGGTTATGGAACAAACGAATGGGTCACATAAACTTTGACAATCTTGTCAGGATAAGAAAAAATGAAGTAGTACGAGAAATGTCGAAAATATCAAAAACTTCCAACACACTATGTGAGGCCTGTTGGCATGGCAAGTAGACAAAATTTGGATTTAAAACAAAAGAACACTTTGCATCACATTCATTGGAATTGATATGTACTAATCTATGTGGTCCTATGAGAATAAAAGGCTTAGATGGAGAATTATATTTCATGTTAATGATAGCCGACTATAACATGATAACAACCATTAGTTTCCTAAAGAAAAAATATGAAGCATTTGAGTGCTTTAAGATCTACAAGAAGTTGGTTGAAAATGAAACTAATTTGAAAATAAAGTGTCTAAGATCAGATAATGGCGGAGAATTCACTTCCAAATTATTTCAGCAATACTGTGACGAAAATGAAATAAAAAGACAATTTTCAACAGCACGAACAACTCAACAAAATGGAGTTGCTGAAAGAAAGAACAAAACTGTACAGGAAATGGGTAGAACAATACTAAGGGACTCAAAATTGGATGAAAATTCTGGGTTCAAGCAATTGATACGACAGTCTTCGTTATCAACAGAATTCTTCTTAGAAATAATTGCAACAAGACCCCATATGAATTATGGAAATGAAAACTAGCTAATGTAAAATATTTTAGAACCTTCAGAAGAAAATGTTATATCAAAAGAGAATATCAAAAGTTGGGTAAGTTTGAATCACATGTTGACGAAAGTATCTTTGTTGGTTACTCATGCAAAAGAAAGGCCTATAAATGCTATAATCTAAGATGAAAACAGATAGTGGAGAGCATAAATGTTACATTTGACGAAGATGGTGTTCTAACGAATAATGATGAGGATCTAGAATCTTTGAAACTTGAGACAGAGACTGAAAAAGGTACAGAGAAAATTCTAGAACAAGAAGCAATTGTCAACCAGGAAGAAGTAAATAATGATCAACACGATGTACACGAACAACAACAAGACGCTGCTCCAAAGAGAACAAAAGAATGGATTCAAAATAACCATCCATCAAATCAAATCATTGGTGACATAAATGAAGGAATTGGAACAAGAAAAGGTCGACAACTTCGTTCATCACAACAAGCTCACATTGCTTTTCTAGCAACCTTTGAGCCTAGTAGTTTTGAGGAAGCCAACCAGAATGAACATTGGGTAGCAGCTATGAATGAAGAATTGGATCAAATCGAGAAGAATAACACCTGGGAATTAGTTCCATGACCAAAATATAAAAATGTCATTGGGACTAAATGGGTGTTCAAGAAAAAATTAAATGAAGATGGAAAGGTTAACAGAAACAAAGCAAGGTTGGTTTGCTAAGGCTATGCACAAGTGGAAGGAATTGATTTCGATGAAACATTTGCACCAGTTGCCAAAATGGAAGCCATCCAGATGTTTCTCACCTATGCATATTCAAGAAAAGTAAAAGTCTACCAAATGGATGTTAAGTCAGCATTTCTGAATGGAGAATTAGAAGAAGAAGTTTACATCGAACAACTTGAAGGTTTTCTACTATCAAAAAAATAAGACTATGTTTGCAGGTTAAAGAAGGCTCTGTATGGTCTCAATCAGGCTCCCAGAGCATGGTATGCTCGTCTTGATGGATATCTATGTCAAAAAGGGTTCAAGAAAGTTACTGCTGATAACAATCTTTACATACAAATAGATAAAGATAATTTAACAATCGTTGAGATATATGTGGATCATATAATCTTTGGTAGCAATGATGATCAACTAAGTAAGACATTTTCTACAAATATGCAAAGTGAGTTCGAGATGTCTTTACTTGGTGAGTTGACATACTTCTTAGGGCTTCAAATATCTCAGCAAGAGAAAGGAATATTTATATGTCAGGCCAAGTACATCAAGGGAATGCTCAAGAAATTCAAAATGGAAGATTGCAATCCCATCCTTACTCTGATGGTAACAGGTTTCAAATTGAGCATAGACGACTCATCTAAGGATGTGGATCAGAGGTTGTATAGATCTATTATTGGGAGTCTTCTATATGTAAGAGCCTCCCGACCAGATGTTATGCAAGTAGTTGGAAAAGTAGCAAGGTTCCAAGCAACACCAAAAGAATCACATATTATTGCCGTCAAAAGAATTCTTTGATATCTAAAGGGAACAATAGAATATGGCTTGTGGTATCTCAAGGGAAAAAATCTCATTATTCAAGCCTTTACAGATGCAGATTGGGCATGAAGAGTTGATGATCGTAAGAGTACTAGTGAAGCAACATTCTATCTAGGTGGTTGTCTCGTATCATGGTTGAGCAAAAAGAAAACCTCAATCTCGTTATCTACAATGGAAGCAGAATACATTGCAGCAGCAACTTGTTGTACTCAAGTCCTTTGGATGAAACAAACTTTGCAAGATCTTCAAGTACAATTCAGTGAGCCTATTCCCATCTTCTGTGATAACACCAATGCCATTAGCATCTCCAAGACTCCTGGCATGCATTCAAAAACAAAACACATTCCGATCAAATATCATTTTGTGTTGGGCATGGGATCCCCCCCAAGGCAAGTTTGGGGCTTAAAACCCAAGTTTTGACTAAGTCCAATGTACAGACTTTGCGATTTGTGGGTGCGGAGCATGAAGAAGGTAAATGAGTTAGAGGGTTGTCTGCCCTCATTTTTGTAATGTAATGTCAGTTTGAGAGATCTACCCATGGTCCGCGGACCATGGGATTGTATAAATAGAGCGAGGCTCTAAGTGTAAAGAGATAACAATCAGAGAGGAATGAATCAATGGAAGATCTAATAAGGAAGCATTGATTTTAAGGGTAGAGATGTGTCTTTGGGTTGTAGAGTAGGAGAAGGCTCTGCAGCTAAGTGCACAGAGGCCTAGTAGTTCGTAGCTGAGTGTGCGGACCCCTACAGCTGAGTGCGCATGACAAGTTGAGTATGTAACCAATTGAGGCATTAATAAAGAGAAGTTTTACCATATTTCTGTGTATCTTTTCCTGTTTTATGCGTTGAATTATATTGGGTATGACTTGCAAGTTTACTATTTATTTGTTGTGTGAACTTATATGAATATGCTGAATAAGTGAATATAATATAAGGTATCTGTTTACGTGAAGATAACTAATTGTTATAAGAAGATAAGTAAGATTCCACGATGTGACTTGGGAAAATAGTATAGATTGCTACTTTAGCAATGCAAAATACCCCCATAGCCCTTGCTTATGGTTGCGCAAAGACGAATATAACCAGGCCGCGAAGGCCTCGCGGGCTAGGAAAGTGCGCGAAGTAACCTGTGTGAGAGTATTTACAGTTGGACTAAATCAACCCCTCAGACATCTCAAGGGTGCAGAAACCTAGTTCCAACATCTCCCCATACTGCTTTGGTTGAGACCTTAGTCTGCTCTCCACGAACTGTTGTCAAAAGGGCTAGTAGTACAGGGATTTGGTTGGCTAATTAACTCCAAACCTGGGTTAGGCCCCAACAAGCCAACAAATGGTTTTGTTGCCGGGATCGGAATATGCATATAAATGTCTGATGTCGTATCATTGGAATCCAACTAAGAAAGAAATTGAAGGTTGGTTGGAAAGAAGAATTCACAAGTTCGTGGCACAAGAGAACAGGAATCCGCGACTATCAAAAGAAGAGTGGTTAGACTGCTATCTGTACATAGAGATCCATGAAATTTTCTTCGCATATTTCCCTACTGAGCTGTACGAGTGGATCGCGAAACTAGCAAATAGCCAAGGAAGGTGCAAGCTCGACAGTCCTATTTTGTCGACCCTAAAATTGGTGCGCAGATTGGAAGAATCAGAGGATAAGATCACGCGCGCTATTGATCATTGGCTCAATCGGATTATAGGAGGATTCATTATTGAGTTCATAGTAGACACTACGGTAAGCTACAATGAGGCTGAGTGACATTTTCTCAAAGGACCACGATGTAAGTACGTTAAATCTCTGAACACTTGGATTAAAATGCTACTGTGTGAAAAGAAGATTATGTGAATACATTGATGTTCGGGGCTACACGAAGTGGGAGAATTTACAGAAACAAAGGTAGTGCAAAACTAGAAAATAGCCCCTTGATTTCACCTTCGTGAGGGGACGAGGAAGAGCTTGCAAAGGTCTCACCAATAAGTGCGATCAATTTGATAAGGCAGAGGATTCCGTGCATACCACCCCCACCCACACCACCACTAGCTTCACTGCCTTCACCCCCATCTTCTCCCGTACCACCTTTGCCACCACTGCGAGTCAATATGGCAAACACAATAAAGTTGTTGGTGTTCAAGGGAGTAGGAAATGAAGATTCGGACTAGTTTTGGTTCGTGATAAAGGCTTTATGGGAAGCGTAGGGATTTACAGATGACGATATAAAGAAAGCGACACTAGTTAGTGCTCTGCAGGATTACGCATTGACCTGGTATATTAAGCATTCTAATGACAATTTGAATGCGAGGATCACAGATATCCAAATTGCACTGAACAGAGAATTTAGCAGGCCGAAGTTAGAGGCACAGTCGATCATTGGATTCAAAGAGATCACAATGCTACCAAGCGAGACCCCTTGGGAATTGGATCAGAGACTAAAGTGCACAATTCACGAAGCTAATATGACTTTGACGGATGGACAACACCATGAATGGTTTGTAGCATCGCTAACGCCACATTTAAGGAATGCGTTGTCACAACAAAGGTTAATGACTCAGGCAGAGGCCTTGGAGATCGCAATGAGGCTACATGAGACCCCGATACGGGATCCTATCTTGGGAGTTCAGCAGATCCTAGTGTAGTTGAAAAACTTATGCCTTAGATGCAAAGTCTGAAACAAGACAAGACAACTCACCTGGAAGTGCGCGAAGAGGTATGGTGTGTTAAATGTAAGGTTCAGGGTCATGACAAGGACCACTACCCAGTGTTTGCGAATTACCTCGTGGGAGAAGGACCAATGCCGTTAAGACCAGAGGCACAAGCAAGACCTAGCACGATTCCTGCCTTGTGGTGTGTGATTTGTCAAATAGGAGGAAAGCATGCTACAAACAACTACCATTTGTTGCAGAAGTACATGCAAAATTCACAACTATTGTTCTATAATTTCTGTAGTTCAATGGGACATGATGAGCACACCTGTAGAAGCTATGAGCTGATGATGGATAGGACTCCCACGTACAGTGTTCAGGCTGAAACGCGGTCTCATGACTAGAACGCAGGAGTGGCACGAACCGGATTTCGGGGGCGCGGATGAGGCTGAGGTGGAGGAGGACCTGGAAGAGGTCGCGGAAAAAGCTGAGGTGGAGGAGGACTTGGAAAAGGTCATAGACAGCTGATATGTTACAATTGTGGGGGGCCAGGACATTATGCCCATGATTGTACAGATCCAATGCGTCCATCATGTCTGTATTGTACCTTGTTTGATCATGAGACAGAGAATTGTCCCATACTGATAGCTAGGCTGCGCAACAAGGGAGCACTCCAACCTCCCCCGACTTAGAACCTGTAGATGATGAGGTCTGAGTCGCGCGAGGAAGACCCTAATGTGAACATTGTGCTCCGAAGTGGAATTACGACAAGAGATGATAAAGGGAAACAGGTTGAAGATAGTACTTGGGTTCGCAAGGCTCCAACAAAAGAACCAGAGTTTGATTTGGAGCGCGCTAAGGAAACCTTCATGGAAGCTAGGAAGAGCTTCGCTGATGCCTCCACTTTAGGAAGCAAAGACAGACCGGAGCTAGAAATGGACCCATTGATGCTCACGATGTTCCTAGAAACATGTATGAAGCTACTACACAACAGTAAGGCTATAAAGGGAATGTAGGAACTCATTAATAGATGCGCTAGGACTGTGCCAGGAGAACCATGTGTAGTCCGGAAGATTGGAAAGCATGCGATGAGGATGGGAAGAGAAATGAGGTTGACCACACAGATTGGAGAATATGAGATGGACCAAGTAATTCTAGACTTAGGGTCGGATGCGAACGTTCTACCGAAGCAAACATGGGAGTGCATGGGAAGACCTATGTTGCAATGGTCTCCTATCCAGCTGCGAATGGTGAACTAGAAAAAGATCATACCTATGGGGACATTGCAAGGAATCACCATGGATATTGAAGGGGCAAGTGCGCTAGCAGACTTTGAAGTGATAGAGATTGTTGATGACAACAATCCCTACCTTGCGCTATTAGGAATCGATTGGGCCACTTACATGAACGGGGTGATAAATCCGAAGAAGCACAAGATGATTTTTGAGAAAAAGTCTCTGCATGTAGTCGTACCTTTGGACCCTGCTGAGGGATCATGCCACATTGAGCCAGTGCATGACTATGAAAGTGACGATGAATTGGTTTGCATCTACATGATAACCACATGAGAGCAAGACTGGGTAAATCCCACCGCGGATGGATGAATCTCATGTGAGCACAAAAGCTCCTGTACATCAAATTCTAATGAGGAAATAGAGCGATGGCAGAACCAGTTACACGAGGTAACTATGCTAAACTGCAACATGATGACAAGATCGTTGTGCTGCGTATCGACGGAAGTAACGTATCTTCCTACTTGTGATGGGTTAAGCGAGGTAGATGATTTCTTGAACCGATTTGAAAGAGAGGTGTCGAAACAACAACGTTTCGAGGCTTTGAAATGGGTACTATGCACTACACCCACAAGGTGGTGGGGTATGCACCAAGGAAGCTTTGAGGATTGGCACGAATGCAGGAGAATGATGCGCATGCATTTTGGGAAGCCTCAGATGTGACTAACAGACAAGAATGATGGACGGGATGATCTGCACGCACATATGTCTAGGTGGGTACATGCATATGGTAAATAACCTGTGCAGATGCACATGGACTTCTCGATCGGGAACATTGGTCAATAAGCCGGTGTTGGTGAGGCAATTGCACAAACGGTCCCTCCAGTTGGGACGACAAAGTGTGGAAAAAACAAGTGTGTAGAAGGTTACCCACACATAAGCCTTTAATGAAGTGTGCGAAGCACTAAACAAGGTATATAATGCGCAGCGGAGTTATTGGGACCTACGCATACCAACAGTTCTATGGGCTTATAGGACAACATGCAAGAAACTGATGGGATAGACACCTTTCCGGATGGCCTATGGAGCAAACGTTGTAGTCCCAATAGAGTATAATATGCCTAGTCTGCGCATAGCAACGCCGGTAGATATGACGGTTCGCGGAGCCTTGGAAGAAGGGATAGCGTAGCTAAACGAAGAAGAACGCTTGGGACCTAAGGAAGAAATCCGACAGGGTGATCTTAGGCTCCAAGAAATCATGAAAGAAAGAGTGCGGTTAAGGGAGAAAAGAAAGGGTGATCTTAGGCTCCAAGAAATCATGAAAGAAAGAGTGCACTCTGGTAGAAGCGGAAGTCAAGAAGCTTGAGGAAGAAATAAAGAAGGATTTTCTTGATAAGAAAACCAGGGTGATAGAACAGGGTGTGCATGATTACATTGGAAAATTTAGGGACTACCGCCGAGAGTTGATCAACTTGATGCCTTGGATTAGACCGTATATTACTAGCAGGATCACCCCTGGTGGTGCGATGCAGATGGTAAAGTGCACGATGCAGATAGTAAAAATAAAAGGCAGATTTTTTCCAGGAAAGTGATGGATGACCGATTGAAACCCTATATAGGTGGCTTGGCCACTTGACTAGTCGTGGGAAGTACAGTCTTAACGCTCCAGGCAGTTGAAAGGAGGCATAGGACTATAAACTACTCTGCCCGAGAGCTGCGCGATGTCGGGGCTACGCGCAGGAGCAAAGTGTCACAAGGTCCGTGACCGCGCAAGGGTGGCTGCGCTGCCACGTGGGTTGGTTGGAAAGTGACCGTTGTAGTCACTATTCATGATGTGATGCTTGACTTGAGACCAAATGGAGTGGGCGGCAGGCATTTAAGACGAGCTTTATGGGCAAGATTTGGGAAAATCTACTGCCAAGGGAGCATTAATGGACCGGATTTGGGGGGAACGGTCGAATTTAAATTCAAAAGGCGCTATAAATTGCAAAGGGTTTCCCAGCAAACAACACTTGGTCATTTGTGAATTGAGCTGTCATGTGCCCCGAGTATTCCGAACCGAGACCTGTTTTTCCTGTGGAGAGCGTTGTTTGAGCACCTGATTGAACGATTGAGAGATTTCTGGACAAACAAGATGACAACGTTTGAAGAAGCTAGGGAAATTGTAGAAATGACTGCCGAAGAAGCCGCGTAGGCCATGACCATAGAAGATGCCCTCGAGAGCACCGAGATTGTTTTAGAAATCCCTAAATCACCGCGCATGCCAAGACTGAACAAAGATAAACAACCCATGATTCCAGTGCGTGTGTCCCCTCAAAACACGCTGCGAACTAGATTAACAATGGAGAAAAAAGGGAAAGCGGTTAACCTCGAAACCGATGAGGAGGAAGAAGACCTTGAGGATATCACAATCGAAGAGGACGAGGATGATGGCATGGAGGAAGAAACTAGGGGTGCGGTCCCTCTAACCAATTTCCATGCGTATGTCCCTCTATAGAAGGGGAAGGCAAAGGTGCCCAAGGACCTCGACGAGAGCAAGAGCTCTCTATAGACTCTGCTCCTCCTGGACGATATCATCTTTGAAGGAACACACTTGAGAAGCATGCTGAGCTTAAAATTTGAAGACTGGGATCTCACTGACCATGAGAAATTCCCTCACTTGGCAACCACAATCCTCATGAAGCCAAAGAAACACATCGCGGTGGGAGTTATAGAATTGGAGCCGCGCAAATGGTTGCATGGGGTCGAAAAGGTAGGGTTGTTGAACTTGCTCTGGGTGCCACATTACCATCATGCCCTAATAACTATCTTCGTCATCAGGCAGTTGCTCTACCTGGTGCATGGTGGGTGTTTGTGGCTGGAGGAGCCCATCCCCATCATGGACCACCTAATCCATCGAATTACCCGACTCCCATGTAAAGGAGAAGACCCAAAAAACATTTTAGAGGGTAAGAGTAGTGATTTGGCCATCGCGGAGGCCATGAAAAAGAAATACAAGCTGGAGAAGAAAAAGAGGGGCTACACAATATCTAGTATCAACAACAAGGCAGTTAGATTTGTGACTCAGATACTGGCAGGTAAGGTCATGCAGAAGTGCCGCGCGGATGAGGTGCCCACACCAGTGGTTGCACTTGCCAAACAATGCATAGAGGGGGTCCAGTTTAATTGGTCCGAATTCTTGTGTAAGGAGTTCCTGGAGAATTGCTACGAGGCACAGGAACAAGGGAAAACCTTCCACTATGCATGGCTTCTGTTGTCCATAGTGTTGGTGGCTGGGAAATTGCCTGACGACAACCAATTCCCCATAATTGCAAGGGATCTCTCAGAGGCTGCGAAGTACGCTTCGCTGTGGGCCATTAAAGACACACACTGGATCCACGACAGTAAAATATTCTAGGTGTTCATGGAGATGAACATCAGAATGGGGATTAACTGCAAGATGCAGTTATCACCCACTGTCTACAATAGCTTGCAAAGTTTCGTAGAGTTTAAAGCAGACTTTCATCACATCTACCTCAGGGCACGCAAGGACCTTGCAAAGAAGTGGAGCGAACTACCCTATATAGCCATAGATGATGTGATCTTCGATGTACTTAAGACGTGGCCACTGGAATGGTGTGCTTGAGACATCTCTGTGGTGGAAAACTTTGCTGTGCAGAAAAAGAAGGAGGAGGAAAAACTACGCATGGCACAGTTGGCGGAAAAGAGAAGAAAATAACTAGCAGCAGCAAAGGCGTAGGAGGCATGGGACACTGTGTAGACAGCAACAAAACAATAGAAGGCCACAACAGAAGCACAAAAGGCAGCAACAACATAGCATGAGGGCCGGAAGTCGCCTTCGCCTGAGCAGGAGAAAGAGATGGAAATAGAGATAGAGGAGGGCATCGCTGACCCAAAAATGGCGTCAACACAATTGAAGTGCCAGCGCCCGAGAGAGCAGATGGGGTCGCGCAAGAAGGTAAAAGCATCTAAGCTATCTATCGACTTGATCACCCTTATTGAGGGGGATCTGCACGATATAGGAGAGATGGTGCGCGGTGTCACCATAGAGGCCCTCCAGAACTTTATGGAGGAGAATTAGATTGTGTTGGAGGCCCTTTGAGCACAGATTCAAGAGTTGCATGTGCGCACTCATCAGGCTAGTACTCTCTCGACCAACATCACAGTAGGAACAACCACAACCGAGGAAATGCGGCGTGCTCATATGACCAACATAATAGTTCTACCAGAAGGGGCACTGGTTATAGCAAATGAGGCCAACAGACCTATGGTCAGTACATTAAATGGATAGGGATCAACATGGCTGTGCTCCCTTGGGAGACACTCTATGTTCTACAGGATGGGATTACTGCAGAATTGTGGGCTAGGGAGAGCCACACGCTGCAGGTGTTGAGTGAACAGAGGATCAACATGGAGCAGTTGAGCTTGCAGCGCGACGAGGTCATGTCTCAGAACAGGAAGATGGTACAGGTACTTGAAGAAGCTTTCCAGATGGTCCCTGAGCTGGCCATCCTAGCAAAAGCACCAACAGAGGCACACATCTAGAGATTAGCAGTAGGGGTGTGTGAGGCACGAGAAGAAATGGCCAAGGTTCAGCTGGAGCTAAACCTTCAGATAGCAGAGCTACGATTGAAGGCGCAGCCTTCAACTCCTCCAGAGGTAAGGGAACAGCGTGCCAGTGCCATTACATTAGGGATGGAGGAGATCAGCAGTGTAGTGAGGGACTGCACCAAAATGTTGGAAGAATCATTCAAGGTCCTCACCAATCTGCAGGAGGACCTGAACATACAATGCTTAGAAACAGAGGTGCATGAAATACAACAGTAGCATGATAATGTCAAAGGGACCACGCAGACAGTGGCCCTCACACAAAGGCTCGCGCATATGCAACAGGCCAAAGTGCTTAAGGAGACAGTAGATGTAGAATGACACAAAGAAGCAGTTTTGAAGGCGCGTGTTCAGCCTTGGATCGACGAGGCCTTCGTAATCACTGCAACAATTGAAGGCAATATCGTGCAGATACATGGGACGCAGGAACAGATACAGGGGAGCAGTTCCGACATTGCGCTCTTGGAATAGCGCGTACAAGAGATACAATAGGTAGCTGCTCAGTTCGCTACTGACTTTGCAACTATTCGAACATAGTTGGAAGGTCTCCGCGCGAAGATCTCTGCATCAACAGAGTGACTTGAGGGCGAGTCACAATGTTTGTGTTAGGGGCCTGTTGGGCGTGGGATCCCCCCAAGGCAAGTCTGGGGCTTAAAGCCCAAGTTTTGACTAAGTCCGATGTAAAGACTCCACGATTTGTGGGTGCAGAGCACGAAGATGGTAAATGAGTCAGACAATTGTCCACCCTCATTTTTGTAATGTAATGTCGGTTTGAGAGATCTACCCATGATCCACGGACCATGGGATTGTATAAATAGAGTGAGGCTCAAAGTGTAAAGAGATAACTATCAGAGAGGAATGAATCAATGGAAGATCTAATAAGGAAGCATTGAGTCTAATGGTAGAGATGTGTCTTTGGGTCGTAGAGTAGGAGAAGGCTCTGCAGTTGAGTGCGCAGAGGCTTAGTAGTCTGCAGCTAAGTGCACGGACCCCTGCAGCTGAGTGCGTAGGGCAGGTTGAGTCTGTAACCGATTGAAGCATTAATAAAGAGAAGTTTTACCATATTTCTGTGTATCTTTTCCTATTTTATGCATTGAAGTATATTGGGTATGACTTGCAAGTTTACTGTTTATTTGCTGTGTGAACTTATATGAATATGTTGAATAAGTGAATATAATATAAGGTATCTGTTTACGTGAAGATAAATAATTGTTATAAGAAGATAAGTAAGATTCCACGGCGTGACTTGGGGAAATAGTGCAAATCATTTCTCTAGCAGTGCCAAAGTCCCCCACAGCCCTTGGTTAGGGCTGTGTGAAGATGAATATAACCATGCCGTGAAGGTCTTGTAGGCCAAGAAAGTGCGTGAAGTAACCTGCGCGAGAGTATTCACAGTTGGACTAAATCAACCCCTCAGACATCTCAAGGGTGTGGAAACCTAGTTCCAGCATCTTCCCATACTGCTTCGGGTGAGGCCTCAGTCTGTGCTCCATGGACTGTTGTAGAAAGGGCCAGTAGTACTGGGATTTTTTTGGCTAATTAACTCCAAACCTGGGTTAGGCCCCAAAAAGCCAACATTTTGTTAGAGAAAAATTCGCTGAAAATAATATCAAACTTGAATATCTTGGTACAAAAGAACAAATCTTTGATATCTTCACTAAACCTTTACCTTGTGAAGCATTTGAATATCTTCGCTAGAAACTTGGGATTCTCCCAAGTTCTCATTAGATTTTCCTTATTTAGAAAATAAAGGGGGAGTGGAAGTGTGTATAGGTCCGTAGGATGGTTGTTTGTTAAGGGGAGTTACCCTTTGCCATTGATGTCAAAGGGGGAGAGAAGGAAGTAGGAAGAGGTGCCCTGATCGCAGGGGGAGTACTTGTGTTGCCATCAATGCCAAAGGGGGAGATTGTTGATTTAAAGATCATCTGAGGTTGTCATTGATGTCAACCCAAGCAGCACCAAGGATGACCCTAAACTTCCACGGTGCATTGGGAATAATCATTCATGGTTTCTCGTATCATAAACATTGTAGGAATACTTTACTCAAAAATATCTTTCTAGGTATATAGCTCTCCTCGTACTTCCTCACGATTTGTAAGTTATTCAAGATTGAGGTTAGAAACCCCAATTAGTGGGCTAAAACCCAATGGGGTTGTGGCATGGAATTTATCATTGATTTTTATCATTGAATATTCAATAATTAATTATTTTTTAAGCTTCTGAAATCCCTCCAACATTCTCTATAGAAGCCCCTCTCAACTTTATAAAAGGAAATCTCATATATCATCCAAAAGTAGTGATTGTGGAATTTTGACTATAACTTTATTTCGGAGAAGTCTTAGATGTTGAAAGTAAAACCCATTTGAGCTGAAATCTGGATGAACATCATGACCTAATTTTAGATCTTGGTTCACTATAGTTTTGAAGATATGATCTTTGGAAGTTAGGGTTTTTGCAGGCTCCCGAATTTCATCTCAAAGAGGTGACCTTGGGAAAATCGTCATAACTCTCTCTCTGAGAAGCGGAATGGAACTATGTAAAAAGTGGGGGATAGTGCATGGGCTGTAGCTTTCTATGTATCAATTTTAGAGATGAAGGAGAAAAATATTGACACGTGGCATGTCGTATAAGTTAGCTCTACTGAACTATTCCATAATTAGGTCATTGTAAGATATTGGGCATAACTTTAGCTTGAAGAATCCAAATTGGGTCAGACCTATGGCATTGGAAAGAAGACTCAGAGGGATCATATATTGGGGATCTGAAATCACAGAGATACATAAGATTCAATATCATGCTCCTAGAAGGCATGAAAAAAACTAGATCAAGTGTTGTCAAGGGCTGCAAAGGACCAGACTTTCTAGGGAAGCAAAGAGCAAGGTGTAGCAAAATGATACAACAGAGGTAAGATCCAAGTAAGTATCTTCTGTATATGCATGTTTATCTCTTAATTACATTAGGTTCTTTGTATTCTAATTTGTTGTTTTTTTTTAGCACTGACATATGCTCTGCAGGATGAGGTAGGTTTTGCTATCATCATGTCATGGGTATTTCCTTGAAGACTTTTTGCAGGTATTATATATTCATCAAGAGAATACTCAATAAATAATCTAATGTTTTGAAGAGTGAGAAAGGTTAGCATGATAAGAGTAGCAATCAAGGTGTAGAACAACAACAAGAAGTTCACCACATGAAGTCTTCAAGTGGGAAACGTTGCATACAGTCATTGTAAAAGTATCATTGTACAAAGTCATTGAAAAAGCATGATTGTAAAAGTTGTACATGTGTCTATCTACCAAGAGTTGAAGAGGCAGTGTCGGGAGGTCTAGGATCATCATTAGGTAGTTTTATCATAGTTGGGGTTATGGTCTAGTGTGTTTTCGTCTTCTACATCATTCTATATCATTGTAAAGTGGACCATTTTCCCTGGTACGGGAGTCCATTCTTATTTTATTATTATATAGGGTGGTAGGGTGGTGCTAGGCTGGTGCATGAAGTCACCAACAGGTTCAAGCCTATTAAAACTTCAAGGTGGTAGGGTGGTGCTAGGGTGAATTGTAGCTCATTGGGTGTTGGGGCATTCGTTCAATTAACTACTGAAGAATCTCGGGCGTTGGAGTGTCCACCCAGTGGGAGATGGAGAAGAATGCTTTTATAGATTCTAGGAAGTTGGAGCTTTCTTTTCAATTGGAGTTGAATATTAAAGAATTATTAGAAAAGTGTTCAGGTGGTTTTTGTCTCGGAGGGGGTTTCCACCTTAAAAACTGTGTGCATTTGTGTTCCTTTTGTTTACTGCTATCATTTTACAAACACTGATAATGATTGGACATTAACTAATGCTCTAAAAGATTAATAATAATACTAGTTGAAAGGAATAATGATTAACCTCCCCTCTCAGAATTTCCAATAGAAACTGCCCAAAAGTATTTTGATGGCTTGAAAGTTGTCATCATTAATGCTCCTTTATTGCACCCTCCAAACTATCATCGTGATTATTTCCTCTATCTAGCTACAACTTCTAGCACGATTGCTATGGTACTAGTGCAATACGATGATGAAGGTCATGAACATGTCATTTATTACCTTAGCCGCAATCTCCTCGATACTGAGACCCATTATGCTCATGTCAATAAATTGGCTTTGGCTGCTGTTCAATGCTTTTGGCATTATATTCTCTTCCACACTACAACCGTGATTTCCAATTGCAACCCCATGACTTATATTCTAACTCATCAGTTACTTGGGGGCACATATTCCAAGTGGATTGTCATCCTTGAGGAATTCGATTTGGCATTTACTACTGCCAAATCGAAGAAATCACTTGTATTTGCTGATTTGATTTTCTCTTTTCCCTCTGCTTCTCCACCTACTGGTACTGGTAAGCAGCTCCCTGATGAGACTCTCTTTTTGATTAGCACTCTTGATCCTTGGTACGATGATATCATTGTGTATCTCAAAACTTCTACATTCTGGTTTGTGTTGTCCAAGGATGATCACCGACACACTTGGCGTCAATCCCAACCTTACTGCATCATTGGGGATACTTTATACCATGTTGGGGTTGATTCGATTCTTCGTCGATGTTTCACTCTTGATGAGGCTAAAAGCATCTTAAATAACTGACATTCTGGTACATGTGGTGGTCATTTGTCTGGCTATGCCACTACTCAAAAGATACTCCGCGTTGGCTATTTATGGCTCGCCATATTTAAAGATTGCATTCTTGCTGTCCGAAAATTCCACGAGTCCTAGATTTATTAGCGGAAAATGTACGCCCCACCCACTCACCTTCACCCTATTATTACCATTAGTCCCTTTGCCAAATGGGGCATTGCTTTTATGACATGGAATCCTCGTTTGGGCGCGGGGGGGGGGGCATGGTTATATTTTCGTTGCCGTAGATTACTTCACCAAATGGGCCGAAGTGATGCCTACATTATCAACTGACGATAAAACGACTGCACAATTTCTATTAAATCATGTTATTTCCAAGTTTGGAGTGCCTCAAGCCATTGTCATTAACCATGGCTCCCATTTTCGCGATTATATGATGGTTGAGTTGACTTCTAAATTGGGCTTATGCCATGACGGCTCAACTCCTTATTACCCATAGGCCAATGACCAAGTTGAAGCTGTAAACAAAGTTTTAGTTACTATGCTTCAGTGCACCGTTGGGATGCAAAAATTGAATTGGCATATCATGATTTTTTTTAATCTCTGTGGGCCTACAAAACTTCAACTAAAGACGCAACTAGATTCACACCTTTTTAGCTAGTCTAAGGTATAGAAGCTACCCTACTGATTGAATGTGAAATTCCCTCACTCAAATTGGCTGTCGAATTACTCCTTCATACCTCGCCTCAAGAGGAGAGTCTCCTATATTTGGAACGACTGGATGAAACCCGTCATCTCGCTACTTTAGTTATTGAAACACATAAAAATCGAGTTAAATCCCCTTTCAATCAGTTGGTCTCTCCTTGTGCTTTTTCTGAGGGTGATTTGGCCTTGCTATATGGCCAAGCTAACGATACGCTAGGGGCAGGAAAATTCGAACCCATGTGGCATGGGACCTATGTTGTCAATCATGTATTAGAAAAAGGGGCATATGAGCTAATTGATTATGAGGATAACTCTTTGGACAAGCCCTGCAATGGGCAGTACCTCAAAAAGTATTATGCGTGAGTCATCTCGCCTGGTTAGTTATGTACATAAGTGTGTTATTCATTTTTGTGCAGTTTTGTTTGGTGTGTTTTTTTTCAAGCAACTTTCCTTCTTATTATGTCTTCACCTACTTTGCAGATGCCTATGACTCCTTATGTCGGTTTCGCTGATGGTGCTTGCCGTAGTACTTAGAATTTATCATCCGCAACATGGGATATTTATGACCCTCATGGTGAGTTAATTGATCTTCAAGGTATTTTTTTGGGTCCAACAACTAATAACATTGTTGAATATAGTGCAGTTCTCGAACTATTGTCAGAAGCTATTGCTCTTGACATTCGAGAAATGGTTGTAAACCTTGATTCGCAACTTGTTGTTCTTAAGCTCAATGGACAATATTCTATCAGAAACCCTCAATTATTGAGAATGTATTTACGTATTCGTCTCTTGGAAATAAATTTTGATTATATTACATATCATCACATTCCTAGGCATATGAATACATTAACAGATGCATTGGCTAATTATGTTTTAGACAGACATTTACGCAATATGTGAAAAACATTGTATCATAGTAAATAGGAAATATAACATATATATGTCGATAATTTTTTAGTATAATACATCAAAATCCAAAAAATAATATATGTGTTCCAAGTACATCTGTGGCTCGCAGGCCTCAAAACTATATATGCTAACTACTGACTACTCTGTGTGATGCTCATGATAGCATGTTACTTCTTGCCTACACGAGTCAGTAATCAAAGGATTCGATCAGACACTCCCATTGTGTGTTGCTGATAACGGCGAGGGATGTCTTTGATCCGTGCATACTCTGGAATCCCTCTTGTTAGGTTATCCAGATTTCGAGCGATATCCTCTTCTTTGTTAACTCCTTCCTGGTAAGGAGTGACCTTGAATTGCTGAGCCACACGTCTCGCTATTGGGAACATCCCTGCTAGTCTCTCTGGTCCAACATCTGTAATTACAATATCAAGGTGTCATGAATACATATATTAAAAACAATAAAAAACAAAAAAAATTTGTTTTGCTCACCTCCATCATCGAATTCCTCTCCCTCTAGGAGTGGCATGTCGAGATCATCACGGAAGTTAGTCTCGCTGTATGAGCAATCCTCCATGATGATCAACTGTCTTCTAAGCCACACAAAGAAGGTGGGCTTGTAAGACATTTGTTGGCCCCCTCCAGATCTGGGCATCAGCTCGCTCCATCAAACCATCCTTGGATCTCGTGGTACTGGGGGGCTCACCTCTGCCATCTGATAATGGAACAATGGGATTCGTTCCAAGAAGAAGGATACTAGGACAAATCCATATCCAAATTGCCTCAAATTCCCTGCTTTGCATTTGGATAGTTACTGCTTCATGTTTACTTTCATTGCTTCCGCCTAGTTGAAAATAGTGGGTGCCATACAATCCACAACATATTGGAAGTGAGATTTGTTGGACTCATGTGGTGCTTGAGCCCCAACTACTTGGTTGATGGTCAAAAGTACCACCTTCAATAGAAGATCATCCATTGTCATAATATCGATCTTTCCACTTGTAGATTTTAGAGCTCCTAGGCAATGTTGGGCAATGAGCATGTTTACGCTCGCCCCAATAGGCCTGCCTCCATACAGTTGGACTAGTTCCCCTCTGCGAGATAGTCTAGTAATGAAATAAATATCTGAAGTCTCCAAATCCATCTCTTGGTCATGAATCACGAATACCTCCTGTTCGATATCCCATAGACTGATCAGGTATTGTAGTAATTCAGGTTGAGCCCGTAGGCCTGGTGTCAGAAATAATTTGAGGAGCCCACAGTTCCTCAATGTGTCAAGACAGTCTAGATCCTCCAAGGCCATTTGGTCTATTCTTTCATGTTTGTGTTCTTTCCACTCAATCACCATTTTATCACCTTGATTTTCCTAAAAACACCCCACATTTAACTCAACATCAGACCTTGAAAGGGAAATTTCTGGTTTGAAGCATTGATTTGGGCAAAAATAGAAAAATTTCGATTCTCTGCGCCGGCACGACTATTTTTAAAATAGAGGTGCCTATGGTGTAGGACCCCGTGTTAAAATCCGAAAATCGGCACGGTCCGTGCCTGAATCCCGCACCGACCGTCGACGGTTTTTTGTTGTTGTTGCAAAAATCCCTTTAATCCCCCTGCAAAGATAGTTAAATGCTTTCAAAACAGGTATCAATGTGAAGAATAGGGCCATTGCTCTTACCTGCAACGAACGGTTCGGCGATTGGCTTCTTGGATATGTAACAATATGCTCCTGAAGATCTAGGGAAAAAGTGGGTAAAAAATTACTCCAATGAGTTAGAAAGGTAAAAGGTAAAATGTTTTAATTTTTTCCCCTTTTTATAAGCTTTTGACTGTGTTTTAGGGTTTTAAAAGTATTTTTCACCATTTTTCCTTAAAAATGGATAATGCGTTTTCTTGTTGTGTAGTGACAGATGATGGTTTGCTGGTGATGATGCAAAACTGGAGTTGTATTTTAGCTCTTTTCCCGACTCGTAAAAAATGGAAATGAAAAGATTGCCGAGTATTTTTCCCTTTTTGACTCGTTAAAGTAAATTGAAATAGGGGGTCTGCTTTAAGCTCTTTTCCGACTCTCAAAACACCAAAAGATTACCGAGCTCTTGTTGTTTTGACCTTGTAAATGGTTCTGAAACGTCGTTTATCCAGTAGATATAATCCTTTTCAGATGGATTAGATATAATCCTTCTTACTGGATGGCTGCGCCCATACCTTGGATCCATTTACATGATCTTTCTTTGGATGGATTTGTCCATACCACGATTCATGTATCTTTTATTAAAGGTTTCAGTGATGTATATGTATCTATGCTTGCTTGTAGGTTTCCCAATGACAGTTTCTAGGTCCATGCATCTACTCATAAAGCATTTCACCCCTCACTCTTGTTCGGCCTTCATGATTCAGGGGCATCTGTAACAAAACATTTTGTCACTTTTCCTATACTCCTCATTCCTTGATCCTGGAGGACCTCTATAGTGAGCCTCATGTGTTTTCCTATCATGAAAAACATGTCTTTACATCACTCTTCATTTGTAAAACATTTCCCTCTTACATCATTTCCAGAGAATATTCCTTCAAACTCAGTTTTAAAGGTAGGCGTTATCCCTCAGTTTCTTCCCCACGCCGATCAATGCTGGTATCCATCCATTACCCACACTGACCCTCTTTTGGAAAGTTTTAAAAAATAGAGTTGAAGCTTCCATGTCTAGAAGCTTTGTGAACGGAAATCTGGTAAATGGTTAGTCGAGATAGAGTCGAGAGAGATTGTTTGGGCTCCTTTCTCCTATTAAAATGGAAAAAAACAAAATGGACAAGACCTCTCCCATCATAAGAGGATCCATGTCCCCTCTCTCAAGCTATATAAACTTCTCCTATTCCAACCTCAGTAAGCTAATGAAAGAGCTGAAATAATCTGCAAAATATTGATAGCCAAAACAACTCTTGATAGTCTTAGCCTTCTAGTTTGTGCTTGTAAAGGGAGAATAAGTTTGTGGTTTTTTTGGTTTGGAGCAAAGAGGAAGAAGTCTTAAACCTCTATTTTTTGAGGTGAATCATGAGATTCTAATAGTGGTGCTGGAACTCGGACATGTTGAAGGAAACCTGCAATGCTAAGGTAAAGGTTGTACTTTCCTTTTTGTCATAATAATACAACTGATATTTTGTTTCCTATGTCAATCGCATATGGTATTTGGTAGCTTAAGACTCCTTAGCCTTTTAAGTAGGTTGAATCTATTGTATGTTATCATGTGTGCTTTGGTTTCTTGTCTATTTGCTTCAAGTACTTGATTGACATTAAGGAGTTGATCGCTGGAGCAAAGACATAAGGAATTCATCAAATGAGTATAAGCGATACAAGAGCTAGGATCTTATCCATTCTTAATCTAAGGGAACTTATGTCAGATTGTCTTATTTGTGGCTAGACCCTCTCCCCTAGCTAGAGGGATTGTCTCTATCCGCAGAGAGAATCTTCCTACTCCACAGTGGTTTCCTTGACCTTAGCATCATTCTCACCACTACAAGTGACCTTGAGTGATTCATTTAGACATTGATTAATTGTAGGAAAACATCTTCTTTGAGCTTGAATTGATTTTTTGTGATGTTTTTTGGCCAAATATACCTTAGCACATCCCTTAGTCTAGAGACAAAGAACTTCAACTCACCTTCTCCTTCTCTATACCTATGGTGCAAAGCACTGGTGCCTATTCTGCACCTGTGTTGATTCCTGTAAGATGCAAAAAAATGCATTATTTTGCCTTCCTCTCTACTTTGATTTGGTCCAGTAGGTTTTCCTTGTGTCTCTAAAAAGCCAATCCCTTGTGTAAAATTGTGTGTTTTTGCAAAAACATTTCCCCCTCAATCGCCGGGGGGGTGGTGGGGGCAGTTGAATTGTGTACGAGTGTTAATCACCTCTGAGTGCCATCACCTTTTTGATAAGATTTTGTTTCGTTATTTCTTTCTTCTTGTCAATTTGGGTTTGTATGCATAGATTGATTGTTGAATTTGAAAAGTAACTTTTACTTTATAGTTAAAGTGTGTGTGGTTTTTTTTAATCAGTGATCAAGTTGCATTGACATGTTTCTTTGCATTTGAAACTTTAAAATAAAAGAAAAGAAAAATCAATTGTGCATTGAATTTAGGGCTTTGATTTTAATTGGAATAGTGAAGTTGAGTAGATTTATTGTTGCATCACTTGTTTGTTGCATTGTTGATTGATTTCTTCTTCCCCTACTTATTTAGGCCTTTCATTGTTAAAAGGAAAATGAAAGGGTTCGTTTTTTCATATTTGTTGCATCATAGGCGTGTTCAGGTGACATCAAGTTTTGAGCCTTGAAAATTGAAACTTGATTCAAGATAAACTCTAAAATTTACTCAATTAACCTAAGGAACATTTTTCATTTTAACACAAACATATAGAGGTCTAGGCTAGAGACGTGTTCCATCATCTTTAAACGTAGGACATGTCGTTTTTTTTTCAGCGTTACATTCCGGGGGTGATATTCTGTTCCACGTACATAACTGTATAGGATCGTTATCCACATACCTTTGGGTATATCGGATGGTGTTCCATGCATGATAAGTATATGTGAACACTCTCATTGAACGATTATGCATTAGATAACACTACTACGGATTGCACTTCCACATACCTCTGGGTCTATTTTGGAAATCCGCCATAGGATACAAGCCAACCTTAGGAATCTAAGTTGGTCACCTTTTCACTTGTGATACACCGAAAACAACATTCAAGGATATTTCCTACATGTACATAAATCATTGTTTTACCAAGGTGGTATATCGTCGTTCACAGTGACTTGGTAATCATTTTTTGCTTAGTTTACCCCTTTTTATTTTTATTTTGTGTCTTTAATTTCTAAAATCAATTATTTGACCATGAAACAAAATCCTCACCATGGAACAACTCCTTAGTGGATCTTAGGTTGAGACTAATAGCAATAGTTCCTGAGTCTACCAATCAAGGAAACCCCTCAATTGGGAACCCTAGTCCTTTTCCTTCTTTTTGAAATATTAGTGCTCCTTATATGGAAAAACTGTCCCTTCTTGAATTTATTGGTTTACTTGTATGGTTATTTTATACCTCCATTGTTTTGAAGGTCCAAACTGCTCCTCAACCAAGTTATCCTCCACTTGAATAATATCAACCTCAGGTTGATTCTAAGGTTGACCCTTTTCTTTCTTCACCTATTGTTTCTTCATCCATTTCTTCCTCCTCACCTGGTGAAAGTCTTGATTCTAGTAACCATGAATCTAAGACGAAGAAAAGGGTTAAGAAGAAGAAATAAAATAAGTAGAGGGGCAACCAAGCAACCATTTCTACCCATGCAACTAATATGGAGAAGCTTTCCAATCATCCTCGCAAAGTTAAATTCCCTTGAAATTTATGTAAGGGTCACCTCTTTCTTAGATATTGTCCTAGTATTCCACAAGTATTAGAAGTGTGGTCCACATGCGCACATCAACCTTTGTCATCAGCCTCTGGAGATCATGTTGGTGACAAACCTTCAACTAATTATGGTAATATCCACAGTAAAAGGTTAAAGTTAAGTTTCTCTATAAGTTATGTGAAAGGAATCATTCAATTCACCTTTGTACTTATATGGATGAAGCCTCCAAAATGTTGGAAAACATTACTATTTCTCAACTGCAACTTCCGACTAGCTACCAGAAGCTTTCCCCTAATCCTCCACTAGTTGATGAAGTGATTGATCAAAATTCATCTGCAATCAATCCCGATCTCTCCAAACGCGAATCCCATGAGTCCATTCCAGACCAACCATTGGTTGAGAAAAAGGTTGAATTGATTCCACCTTCAGTTGATTGTACCTTTCCTGTAGAGAGTGAACTTAATACTGCTCAGGTTCTCCTCATGTCTTCAAGTTCCAATGAACAGGGGGGACAATCCTCCCATTCCAATAGCACAGGGGGACAATCCTCCCATTCCCACGAAATAGGGGGGAAATCCTCCCTTTCGTAAAGCATAGGGGAGAAGATCTACCGTTCCCATTGTTATCACTCAAGAAAAAATATTTTAAATTCTGAACATCAATTTTTTTAAAATTTGTCAAAGGGTTAGTGTCAGTTTTGGGTTTAGTCTTTTCATCTTGTTCTAGAGTCTTGTTAAGAGTCTTGTTAGTATGTCAAATGGGGTCAATTCTCTGTTTTAGTCTATCATTGGTCTCATATCTCACATGAATATCATATGTCGAAACTCATTTCAAAGTTCATAGCGCAGAAACCTAGTCTAGGTGATTTCGTAGCGCAAAACATCGATTTTGCACTAACTGCGCTACGAAATCGAGAATTCGTGCTGATCCATGGCAAATCTAACCCCAACTGTCATATTTACCAAAATCTGTTGTGTTTGCATCAACAGTTGTCAGCTTATACACTTCGTCTATCATATCCAACCTATTATCCTCATCATTAGGTCGTTAGGTGTCCTGGTATTGGCACATGTTTGCAGTTGTACTTTGCTCTGCGGTTTTGGTCATTCAACTAGGCTTTTTGAAATGGTATCAGAGCAATCGGAGAAATAATAGATAAATTCCAGGTACTGGATTCATAGTTTCACATAGATGTTTTCTTCAAAAATGCAATATCGAGCATTTCATTGTTGGAATTCATTCACGTATGGAATCTGGAGTTGAATTAAAGGATACCATGATGATTGGCGTTGACTATTATGAAACAGAGGCTGAAGATTACAACACTCCTAGCAGAAGGGAAAGTACCTATTGGAATTGGAAAGAACACAAAAATAAGGAATTGTATCATTGACAAAAATGCAAGGATTGGAAAGAATGTTACGATTTCAAACACTGGCAATGCCTGAGAAGCCTTCTGCAGACCCTAAAACAATACTTGCTATCATACTAGGCGGTGGAGCAGGAACACGGCTTTTTCCTCTTACAGGAAGAAGAGCCAAACCGGCAGTACCAGTTGGAGGCGCATACAGACTCATTGATGCACCAATGAGCAATTGCATGAACAGTGGGATCAATAAGATATTCATCTTAACACAGTTTAATTCTCAGTCTCTAAATCGTCACATTTCCAAGGTATATGGTTTTGGAAATGGTGTGAACTTCGGTGATGGCTTTGTGGAGGTTCTAGTAGCCACTCAGACTCCAGGTGAAGATGGGATGAATTGGTTTCAGGGCACAGCAGATGCCATGAGGAAATTTATGTGGTTTTTTTTGGGAATCCAAGGAATAGGCATATAGAACATGTTATTATTTTGTCGGGTGACCATCTCTACCGTATGAACTATATGGACTTTGTACAGAAACACATTGATAAGGAGGCTGATATCACAATTTCATGTGTCTCGATGGATGACAGCCGTGCTTCTGATTTTGGTCTCATGAAAATTGATGATAGAGGTCGCGTGCTTTATTTTAGTGAGAAGCCAAAGGGGGCTGATCTAAAAGCTATGAAAGTGGACACAACAGTGCTTGGTTTTTCACCCAATGAGGCTGACAAAAAAAAAAAAAACCGTACATTGCATCAATGGGTGTGTATGTCTTCAAGATAGACATTCTTCTCAAGCTTCTCAGGTTTAGATACCCAACTGCCAATGATTTTGGATCAGAAATTATTCCTACATCAACAAAAGAATGCAATGTATAGGCATATCTTTTTAATGATTATTGGGAGGACATAGGAACAATCAAATCATTTTTTGGCGCAAATTTGGCTCTTGGAGCTCAGGTTCCAAAGTTCTGTTTTTATGATGCCAAGAAGCCAATCTTCACATCACCCCGTTTTCTGCCACCAACTACAAATTTCTCGAAGTCTTGTTGCTTTGACATATCTCAACATAAAGTCATGTTGTATAACTGATGCTGAATGCTAAAAGCTTGAAGGACTTTTGAATTTAAAAACTGTTGAAGATGATGCCTAATGCACAGCAGTTTCGTAGCGCGCTATGAAACTACTGTAGCTGCATAATTAAAACTCAGTTGACAAATTTTGAGGGACCGAGGGGAATTTTTTTTGAAAGGAAGTCTCAGAAAAAGATCATTTACAATGTGCAAGCAATCAAAAAGGGCAAAAAACAGGTGGAGGAAACATATATTTGAACTCTAAACTTTTTGTTATAAAGTGATCATAGTTACTACAGTTCATGATATGTCAGACAGCTTGAAGGAGGTCTTGTCTTCACACATGGGAAAGGTCGACAACACATAAAGAACGTGGCACTCTAACACATTGTTGGGTAATTAAAGAAGATCAACATGGTTAATTGGTTCCGAATGTCTTTGAGGAAACCAAAAGCATAAAAACAGGGGCAGTTTCCTACTTCTCAGCAGCAGTAAAGGATATGAGACATTAAGGGCCAGCAAGGAGTTTTAAAACATCCACCAAGCTAAACTGAAGGAGACCACTTGTTAGAGAACGAGTGTTGATTGTAATAAATGATATTACCAACGTGATGTGGAGTTACACTCCTAATTGTCTTAGGTTTCTAGAGATTTCAATTAGCAGTAAGTTGCTTTTAATAGTTAGTTAAAGTTTGAATAGGTGTCATAGGAAGGAGAATTCGAGTTCCCCTCATGCTGGAGGAGGAATCTCAGCCTTGTAAAGAATTTTATATATAGGAGAGAGGGCAATGTACCAAAGGTTAGAAATTCTCAAAGAAACATAGGACTTTGGGTTACTGTATGTAACTGTATGTTTTTAGGATAATATAAGGAGTTGATTTCACTACTCAGGATTCAGCAAGGGTTTTTAATGTTTGATTTTCTTCATGGTTTCTTTCTTATACTTACTTGCAGTAGTACAGATACATGTTACTTAGAACTCATTTGAAGATGCTCTAATTTCCTTCATGTATTTGTGGACTGTGTTCCTACACTATATCTCTGTTCTACTTCTATGTGAAAGCCCTCTATGCCCTGACTTCCATGTGAATTTAATCTCATTGTTGTACTGAAACACACCTTGACTCCATGGCCCAATGGAATTTTGTTAATTGATATTTCAACCATTCATATACTGTTGTTCGAATTTTTCATAGAGTTAGCCATCTTAATCTTCAAAGTAAAATCATTAACCCTTTGAGAGAGCCCTCTCAGGCTAAGGAGGCTAAGCCTTAGCTAAAAGATTGGTTTGAAAGAGTTACTTGAAATCTACCTGATCATAGCAGCCTATCAGGGTCTGATTTTGAGATAACATTTTGGTGCGTCTGCCGGGAGCCTGAAGTCTATTCATTCCCGAAATTAAGAGGCTGAACTTTTGAAGGTAGCAGGAGCTCAGACATCATTTTGAGGCTGCAAAACTACCTTGGCAACTCCACACATCAAATAATAAATTGGCAGGTGACTCCACTGCTAGAAGATCAGTAGCTTGATGAAGTTACAAGATGAGTTCCACTGCAAGAATGAATGCCAGGTATGCTCCTATGAATCGGTCTCATATCCCTGGTTTTCCAAATCCTATGCCAAAGGTTGATTGGTTAGAGGATCTTCCAATATTCAACGATGAAAAGAAAGACAATGCTGCTCTTCATTTGGTTAGGTTTCATATGCATGTGTGCGGTCTTAAGGTTCAGTTCCCTGAAGATTGTCTCATGAGGATGTTTATGACCACTTTAGAAGGAAAATCATGGTCTTGGTATAAAAATTTGGAAAGTGGTTCAATATATTCGCTTGCTAATTTTCATGATGAATTCTATGAGATGTATAAAGAATGTCATCCTTCCTTATTGCTGCTCAAAGATTGCTGTAAACATTCTTTAAGTCTTATTCAGTATTTGGAGGATTGTTATGATGATGATGAATTTATGGATGAAGAAATTTTAGAGGCTCTTCATAACAATGCATTTCAACACCAAGAAGAAAGTATAACATCCCATGAAATGCAACATGAAAATCAGCAGGGGATTACTTGTGAAAACCATGTTCAATCCGTGATATGAATGAGAAGATGCAGCAAACTTGCCAGTCTTTTGATCATAAAGAGTATGAAAGTGATTGCAAACAACAAGAAAAAGTACTGAAAGATAGCTTTTATAACCCCCAGGCAGAGGAAAAGGTTGGTTTTTTATGTCAAACTTCTCAGCAGCTTACAGAAATAAATGATCATAATAAGGAGGAAAATTACATTGTTTGTGAGAATCATTCAGAAAAGCAGTTGGATAACATATCAAAGGAATCTTGTGTGGTTGAGAATCATTTATCTGAAGATGTAGAGTGTTATGGTGATCATCAAATTAACCATGTCTTCTTTGACCCTATAAGTGAATACATGGCAAAGCTTTGCACACCAGTATTTCATTTTCATTTGCATTATGAAGATCAAGTACATTATAAGTTGATTTGGTCATCTCACTATCATGGTTATTCTGAGGTCGGATGCAGTCAAGAGCCTCTAATATAAGATAAGACAAATGATTGGCTACATTGGAAATTTCACATTGATTGAGCTGAAAGAAGTTTGAAATTGATAGGGTAGGTAGGAAGGAAAATGCAAATAAGCTCAAGGTTGACTGAGCATTTTTCACTAGATATAGATTTCTTTCTCCTACAGTGATCATCAAGCTCAAGCCCGAGGTGAAGGCCCAAGAAGCTTGAAGGGGATGCTTGTCAAGCAAATTTTCGTTTGTCATAAAGAGGACAACGCACGGGACCTGCATGTTCTTAGTGTACCACAGGGGCACACTATCCCAAGTGGAGCCACCTGTTATCACTCAAGAAAAAATATTTTAAATTCTGAACATCAATTTTTTTTAAATTTGTCAAAGGGTTGGTGTCAGTTTTGGGTCTAGTCTTTTCATCTTGTTTTAGAGTCTTGTTAGTATGTCAAATGGGGTCAATTCTCTGTTTTAGTCTATCATTGGTCTCATATCTCACATGAATATCATATGTTGAAACTCATTTCAAAGTTCATAGCACAAAAACCCAATCTAGGTGATTTCGTAGCGCAAAACACCGATTTTGCACTAACTGCGCTACGAAATTGAGAATTCGTGCTGATCCATAGCAAATCTCACCCCAACTGTCATATTTACCAAAATCTGCTGTGTTTGCATCAATAGTTGTCAGCTTATACACTTCGTCTATCATATCCAACCGCTTATCCTCATCATTAGGTCGTTAGGTGTCCTGGTACTGGCACATGTTTGCAGTTGTACTTTGCTCTGTGGTTTTGGTCGTTCAACTAGGCTTTTCGAAATGGTATCAGAGCAATCGGGGAAATAATAGATAAATGCCAGGTACTGGATTCAATAGTTTCACATGGATGTTTTCTTCAGAAATGCAATATCAAGCATTCCATTGTTGGAATTCATTCACGTCTGGAATCTGGAGTTGAATTAAAGGATACCATGATGATTGGCGTTGACTATTATGAAACAGAGGCTGAAGATTGCAGCACTCCTAGCAGAAGGGAAAGTACCTATTGGAATTGGAAAGAACACAAAAATAAGGAATTGTATCATTGACAAAAATGCAAGGATTGGAAAGAATGTTACGATTTCAAACACTGGCAATGCCTGAGAAGCCTTCTGCAGACCCTAAAATAGTACTTGCTATCATACTAGGCGGTGGAGCAGGAACACGGATTTTTCCTCTTACAGGAAGAAGAGCCAAATCAACAGTACCAGTTGGAGGTGCATACAGACTCATTGATGCACCAATGAGCAATTGCATGAATAATGGGATCAATAAGATATTCATCTTAACACAGTTTAATTCTCAGTCTCTAAATCATCACATTTCCAAGGTATATGGTTTTGGAAATGGTGTGAACTTTGGTGATGGCTTTGTGGAGGTTCTAGCAGCCACTCAGACTCCAGGTGAAGATGGGATGAATTGGTTTCAAGGCACAGCAGATGCCGTGAGGCAATTTAAGTGTTTTTTTTGGGGATCCGAGGAATAGGCATATAGAACATGTTATTATTTTGTCGGGTGACCATCTCTACCGTATGAACTATATGGACTTTGTAAAGAAACACATTGATAAGGAGGTTGATATCACAATTTCATGTGTCTCGATGGATGACAGCCGTGCTTCTAATTTTGGTCTCATGAAAATTGATGATAGAGGTCGCGTGCTTTATTTTAGTGAGATGCCAAAGGGGGCTGATCTAAAAGCTATGAAAGTGGACACAACAGTGCTTGGTTTTTCACCCAATGAGGCTGACAAAAAAAAAACCATACATTGCATCAATGGTTGTGTATGTCTTCAAGATAGACATTCTTCTCAAGCTTCTCAGGTTTAGATACCCAACTGCCAATGATTTTGGATCAGAAATTATTCCTACATCAACAAAAGAATGCGATGTATAGGCATATCTTTTTAATGATTATTGGGAGGACATAGGAACAATCAAATCATTTTTTGGCGCAAATTTGGCTCTTGGAGCTCAGGTTCCAAAGTTCCGTTTTTATGATGCCAAGAAGCCAATCTTCACATCACCCCGTTTTCTGCCACCAACTACAAATTTCTCGAAGTCTTGTTGCTTTGACATATCTCAACATAAAGTCATGTTGTATAACTGATGCTGAATGCTAAAAGCTTGAAGGACTTTTGAATTTAAAAATTGTTGAAGATGATGCCTAATGCACAGCAGTTTCGTAGCGCGCTACGAAACTACTGTAGCTGCATAATTAAAACTCAGTTGAGAAATTTTGAGGGACCGAGGGGAATTTTTTTTGAAAGGAAGTCTCAGAAAAAGATCATTTACAATGTGCAAGCAATCAACAAGGGCAAAAAATAGGTGGAGGAAACATATATTTGAACTCTAAACTTTTTGTTATAAAGGTATCATAGTTACTACAGTTCATGATATGTCAGACAGCTTGAAGGAGGTCTTGTCTTCACACATGGGAAAGGTCGACAGCACATAAAGAACGTGGCACTCTAACACATTGTTGGGTAATTAAAGAAGATCAACATGGTTAATTGGTTCCGAATGTATTTGAGGAAACCAAAAGCATAAAAACAGGGGCAGTTTCCTACTTCTCAGCAGCAGTAGAGGATATGAGACATTAAGGGCCAGCAAGGAGTTTTAAAACATCCACCAAGCTAAACTGAAGGAGACCACTTGTTAGAGAACGAGTGTTGATTGTAATAAATGATAGTACCAACGTGATGTGGAGTTACACTCCTAATTGTCTTAGGTTTCTAGAGATTTCAATTAGTAGTAAGTTGCTTTTAATAGTTAGTTAAAGTTTGAATAGGTGTCATAGGAAGGAGAATTCGAGTTCCCCTCATGCTGGAGGAGGAATCTCAACCTTGTAAAGAATTCTATATATAGGAGAGAGGGCAATGTACCAAAGGTTAGAAATTCTCAAAGAAACAGAGGACTTTGGGTTACTGTATGTGACTATATGTTTTTAGGATAATATAAGGAGTTGATTTCACTACTCATGATTCAGCAAGGGTTTTTAATGTTTGATTTTCTTCATGGTTTCTTTCCTATACTTACTTGCAGTAGTACAGATACATGTTACTTAGAACTCATTTGAAGATGCTCTAATTTCCTTCATGTATTTGTGGACTGTGTTCCTACACTATATCTCTGTTCTACTTCTATGTGAAAGCCCTCTATGCCCTGACTTCCATGTGAATTTAATCTCATTGTTGTACTGAAACACACCTTGACTCCATGGCCCAATGGAATTTTGTTAATTGATATTTCAACCATTCATATATTGTTGTTTGAATTTTTCATAGAGTTAGCCATCTTAATCTTCAAAGTAAAATCATTAACCCTTTGAGAGAGCCCTCTCAGGCTAAGGAGGCTAAGCCTTAGCTAAAAGATTGGTTTGAAAGAGTTACTTGAAATCTACTTGATCATAGCAGCCTATCAGGGTCTGATTTTGAGATAACACTCATAGCACAAGGGGGCATTTCTACCGTTCCCATAGCACAAGGGGTAGTTCTCCCATTCCCATGATACTCCCTCCAAGAAGTATAATCACTTCCTTTGATTGGAGTCGACTGGTAGGATATCATATTCCTCCTTGCGTTCCCTTCCAGATCATAGTACATGATTATAATATGCCCATATCTGGTATAGTCATAGACAAAGGTGCATGTTTTAGTATTCTAATCTCAACTACTTGGCAAGCTTTAGGTTCTCCACAGCTTGTGCCTGTTGCCTAGAATCTGTTGGATTTTAACAGAGGAATAGGTCAACCATTAAGGATCCTTCCTAAGTTTTCTATTGCTTTGGGAGGAAATACTATCTATATTGATGTGATGGTAGTCCAAGGCCTTGGGTGTGACTATGTTTATGTCATGGGAGCTCTTTTCTCTTCACTCTTTTGTGTGATGTTTTTCCCACATGAAGGAAGAATCATGCTCATTAACCATATTTCATTTGTTGGTCCTAATTTGAATCCCAATCAACTAGCTTCCCTAAATGGTCCTTATATGCAACTAGTATCTCCCTCACCATAGATTATGTTAGGTCCCTATAATATTAGTGATTCCCTCATTACTATTGTCATTGTATCCCTTATTGTTATTATTGCGCCCCTATTTTCCCCATATTGTTATTATTGTGCCCCATAGAAGCCCACTATTGTTATTATTGTGCCCTTATATTATTATTGTTATGTCGACTTTGATTATATTGTGACCCCTTAGATTCCTATATATAGAAAGGAGGTTTTGTCATTTTTATCACCCAAAAATTGTTCATTTGTGTAATGTAAAGGAGATTTCCCCCTCAAAGAGCCTAATTTTGAAGTCATTGATCTATATTTTCTATCTTTTTGTGAGTTGGTTTTATAACATTTGGTATCAGATCTTTGGATTCTAGGGTTTCGCTGCTCCAAAACATGTCATCATGGCATTTTTGATATAATGTTTTTTTATGCGAGGTTTCAGAAGCTAAAAAAAAACCCATTTGAGACGAAATTGTGATGATCCTTGGTTCTAAATTTCAGATCTTGTATCACTCTATTTTCGGAGATATGATCCAAGTAAGTTAGGGTTTTTGTAGGCTCTCGAATTACATCCTAAACATGTGACCTTAGGAAAATCATCATAACTGTCTCTCTGAGTATCAGATTTAAATTTTGTAAGAATTGATAGAAACAGGATGGATTGTAGTTTTCCGTGCATTGTTTTTAGGTCTGAAGGTTGAAAAAGTGACTGGTGGCACTTTGTACAAGTTCTCTTTACTGAAAACGTGTATAAACAGGTCATCTTGGGAGATTGGGTATAGCACTTTCTTGGAGAATCCAATTTCAATCAAAATGGTGGTGTTGCAAAGAGGATTCAGAGGGATACCACAATGCGCAATTTCAGACCTTGGAGATCTGAAATTTTAGAGATACAACAGATTCAATATCAAGCTCCTACAAAGTGAAAAAAGTTGTGTAGTTTTTTAAAATTTTGCATAAGTTTGGTTTGAAAAATTAGTTTGAAGGAATTCAAAGGGCATAGTGAAGCATAATTATCATTAATTGATGCCTCGAAGAAAGAATATGGAAACACTTAGTAAGAACATGAAAGCTCTATTATGACTCATGAAGAAGAGGAAGAAATGCAACATGATATATCAAAATTACGAGACCAGGTGCAACAAATTTCACTCTCACAAAAAGTAACAGAAGCTAAGATGGATGGTTTAAAGAAAGGCGTGGAAGATAAGATGGATGGTTTAAAGAAAGGTGTGGAATCTAAGATGGATGGTATGAAAGACAACATTGAAGATTGGAAGAAGGACATGGAAGGTTGGAAGGAAGGTTTGACAAAGTTGCTACAAGAAAGGCTTCCTAATGGCGAAAAGGTAGTAGAGAAAACTTAGAATGAGAACAAAATAAATGTTAATCATGATTCAAAGAATTACAACATTGAATATTTGAAGAAAGACGTGGAAGGTTTGACAAAGTTGCTACAAGAAAGGATTCCTAATGGCGAAAAGGTAGTAGAGAATACTCATGATGAGAACAAAATAAATGCTAATCATGATTTCATGGATTCTAACATTGGAATAAAGACCCACCACGTTCCTAGGATCGATATGAGGAAGTTTGATGGCAAGGATCCTGTAACATGGATACTACAGATGGAACAATATTTCGATCTCCATAATGTGCAAAACACACAAAAGGTACGCATTGCAACTTTATTTTTGGAACCCAATCAATTTGCATGGTATCGATGGATTTTCTCTCGCAAAAAAATTGTCATTTGGTCAGTTTTTATGGCCGAAATGATAGTACATTATGAGGATACAAAGAGAAATACCTTCTTTAGCCAATTAATATATCTCAAACAAAAGGGTCCAATGGTGGATCATATTGAGGACTTCCAAAAATTGAATATAAGGGTAAAATATGTCCTAGAGGAGCATAGGATTGATGTGTTCATAGGGACTTTAAAGGATAGCATCCAACATGAGGTTCATGTTTTGAAACCTAATTCATTGGACAAGGCATTCAGGTTGGCAAGAAAAATTGAAAGAAAAATTATGGCAACAAGGAAGCCTACCAATAAAAACTATAAATATGGAAATGTTGTTGCCCCTACCCTTCCACAACCTACAAGTTTGACACCACAACAATTGGAAGAAAAAAGAGCAAAAGGGATTAGTTACAGTTGTGATAGAAAATACACTAAAGGTCATAAGTGTGCTGAGAAGAAATATTTTACATAGATTGTGAAGAGGAAGAAGAAAAAGAACAAGAAACATCAAAAGAAGAGGATACACACAAGGAAAAAACCCTAGATAAAGAAGAAATGAATCTGACCATATCTTGTAATGCATTGGTTGGAATAACCACTCCTCAAACTATCAAGATAGAAGGACATATAAGGAAGAAAAAGGTAATAGTGTTGATTGATTCAGGCAGTACCCATAATTTTATTCGTTGTAAGATAGCGAAGGAATTGAATTGCTCCCTACATTGAGCACCAAAGTGTCAAGTGATGGTTGCAAGTGGAGGAACCATAAATTGCTCTGGTAAGTGCCATAATATCAAGCTATCCATGGGAGAATAGGTTTTGAATAGCCCAATTCTTTCCATTCCAATGGGTGGTCCTGATGTTGTACTAGGTTTTATATGGAATTTTCATCTACAAATAAACACATTTTCCCTAGGTGGGTGACTACACCTAGAACAACAAAAAGAAAGTAGTTTAACCTTTTCTTATAGAAGATAGATGAGATGGAGGAAATTACTTGTAGTCTTTTGCTTCCTTGATCTCTTTTGAATCACTCCCACTTGAACTAAATCCGCTCAAAAGGTACCTGTATCAAGAGAAATAGAAACAAGAAATGATCAAAGTATACATGATCTATCTACTATAAAATAATGGAATTGAAAACATTGAAACACATAATCATCACATATATGAACAATGATATGAGAAAAGGAATAAACTCTTTATTAATGTCGAACTAAGAGTATCACCCAATACAGTTCAATCCTGTGCCACTCCTCCAAGATCAGTCCAACCCTCACTACATCAAAAGCACACCATTCTAGCAGCATAACATTGCTTGACATGAACTCAATTCTCAAACCAACATAATTTCCTTACAAACTTCAAATTCGATCCCCTTGATCACTATGATGAGTGCTCAATTTATAGGAAAAGGAGGTGGTTTTGTCATAAATGAGGGTATTGAATGGCCTTCCAAACTTGGAGTTAGTTTCCATGGATCAAGGGATGATAGGATAGGATGTTAATGGATCCTTAGCCTATCCAATTTCGAGCTCATAGGAGGAGATAAGAGATGGGATCCTTCTAGAATCATCTAGAATCAAGGAATATTCCTAGAACCCTATGCAAATTTCACTCAATCTCGCCTAGCGCAGGTCAAAGAGGGCCTAAGTGCACTACAGTGCAGGCCAGAATGGGCCTGCCTTATCTGAAACGTAGTTACCCTTGACCAAGGCCGTGCGAGTGTCCTAAGGAGGCATTTCAACAAGGCTTCAGGCCAGGAAACTTTCATAGAAGGAAGCATTCAATGAGTTGACTTTTCTAGGGCATGTAACAACTAAATTAGGGTTTGATGAGCCCTAATAGTACTGATCTGAATGTTAGGAGTGATGTGCCCAAATAGACCTGTAACAGTTGCCCCCTAAAGCATGAAGTCAAAAATGATAATCTTGAGTGATATGCTTTACGATGCGACGGAGAGGAGCTGAAGTGGATGGTGACCTGCATCGATTACAATACATATTGTCATGATATTTTGGATTTTTCATGAATTGCTGAGGGAAGGCATACCCATACTCAGCATATAAAATTTTCATTACATGTACATAGATAGTCGTCTACATATATAGACCCATGATAGGATGACCATCCATGTAAAGCCATTGTATAGATGATTTAGTACTCTCTTGAAATTGCAGCCTGAATGGATGAAACTAGATCTGGGGTCTTCTATCTTTTCCAATGGTTCGCTTAGGTACAAGTCTAACTATGTGAATATGTGATCTAAAGTTGAACATGGGAAGACACTATCTGATTACTAGCTAATGATGTAAGCTGCTAACAGATGCGAGAGATATCACCGATAATGATAATGATTCTCAAGGTACTACAGTACATTCTGCATGGTGTGAATAGATGCTTTGATGTCGAACACCATACAAAGTATTTCAGTTGAAGGTTAGTGATGTCAACCTGTCGCCGGAAGCGAGAAACTTTCCATTGATGCATGCAAGCCTCAAGGTACTGGAAGGGTGTTTCTAAGTCAACTTCTTGGATAATGTGCTGATGTCGACAAGAAGTGACTCGTCGCAGGAGGGCCTTGATGTATCCCACATCAACGGCACAAAACGAGTGTAATGATTTTGGAGATGGAATGTGACTGACAACACAAGTTTCAGGAATGGCGGTCATGAAAATCAAGGTTTATGAGTATTGCAAAGGATGAAGTTTTACTGAGTGACTTCTCTTGAACATGTCAGCGACACTGAATGAATTGGTAGCATTGACCCAAAACCAAAGTGATGGATGGTGTGATAGACCATAGGTATGATAACCATCAAGCAGATAACCCAACCCAAATAGTCACAGAGATGAAGTGAAAGTGTCATGTTCAAGAGCGACTTGTTACCATAAAGTGATTTATCCCTTTTCCCATTTTCCCTAGTGATTGCTAACCAGTACCTCTTTGTTTTTTAACAAGCTTGAGGAGGATAACATATGCTTGTAGTATAATTCCACCCTTCAGGTGAATCCATTGCTATGTGATGTTTTAAAGAGCCTAGCGAAGGTGAAACTTGATCTTGTCATGATGGACAAGTTTGTTGCTATTTGACATTTTAACGAGTTTAATGACAATGAGAACTTGGTCCTTTTCATATTTAGAGAGTTTGAAAAGGGACAAAAAGAAAACTCCACAAGTCCTTTTCATAAATTTGTCTCTCAATTCTGAAAAAGCGTAAAATAATACAAGGGAGAACCTATTGACCATGTTCAATCAACGTATTCCTTTTTCGTAAGTAATCTATCTTAGTCCATAAAAGGGTTAAACTTATACTGAGTAGATGTCGTTTCCAATCTGTTTACAAGCTGAAAAGGACAAGCGCTCGACAATATTTTCATATTTCGAGAGTCTGAAAAGAGCTTAAAGAGGACTCCACTTAGAGGAATGAGTGGTGTCTAGGATAAAAACTGGTTCCGGTGATGTTGGAACTTCTCAAAACATGTTGATTTATGTGAAGAGGCTAGCTAATAAGACCACTCACTGCAACTATTCCTAAAAAAGGGTAAAACAACCAAGCGAAAGCGTATGATTAGCAAAGCAAATAGTGACGATGGAAGGAGAAAAACCAAGGCTCATCTGACGGAAGAGGTTGATAGAATGGAAATCACGAGGGTTAAAATGGAGATGGGCTCATTTTACACAAGCTTGAACCATAGGGAACTATGCTTGGATTCAATTTCATGTTTACACAAGCTTGAAATGAAAAACTATTCTTGGATTCAGTTTCATTTTTACACAATCTTGAAACAAAAAACTATGCTTGAGATTGGTTTCCATGTCCCCAGCATGATGACTCGATTCTAGGTGCATACCCCCCAAGCTTCTTTGAATCCACCTAAGTAGACTACTCGTGGCTATCAGGTGGATGGAATGAAGGTTAATTTATGAGATCAAGTGAAAGACTCGACTGGGATTTTTCGAGAACTACTCAAAGACTTGAATTGGAACTTTTCTCCAAGAGACCTTGTTTCATTTTTTAATGAGCTTGACACAAGATAAGGAACTCTGCTCAGATTCCTTGTTTCATTTTTTAACGAGCTTGACAAAAGACAAGGAACTATGCTCATACCCTTTGTTTCATTTTTTAACGAGGTTGACGCAAGACCAGGAACTATCCTCATACCTTTTTTTTCATCTTTTAATGAGGTTGACACAAGAAAAGGAACTATCCTCGTATTCCTTGTTTCATTTTTTAACGAGCTTGACACAAGACAAGGAACTATGCTCATACCCTTTGTTTCATTTTTTAACGAGGTTGACACAAGACCAGGAACTATGCTTGTACCCTTTGTTTCATTTTTTAATGAGGTTGACACAAGACCATGACTATCCTCATACCCTTTGTTTCATTTTTTAACGAGGTTGACACAAGACAAGGAACTATCCTCATATTCCTTGTTTCATTTTTTAACGAGGTTGACACAAGACAAGGAACTATGCTCGTATTCCTTGTTTCATTTTTTTAAGAGGTTGACACAAGACAAGGAACTATGCTCATATTCCTTGTTTCATTTTTTAACGAGCTTGACACAAGACAAGGAACTATGCTCGTATTCCTTGTTTCATTTTTTAACGAGCTTGACACAAGACAAGGAACTATGCTTGTATTCCTTGATCATGACCCATAAGAGGGCATGACTTCCATGAGGTTCTCATCACATGGGAGAAAAATGCTCTGGGAGGGATACGTAGAAAGGAATCCATTAGAGAGATCTAGTTCCAATGCCCCAGTACATAATGCAAAACATCACGGAATTGATTGTCAGTTGATGTAGGCATGGAACGGTTTGCCACGTAATTGACCCATGGCAGGGAAGATACCATTGGGACAAAAGGACCATTTAGGGAAGATGGTTGACTGGAAGCCATATTTGGACCGAGAAATGAAAGTTGGTCAATGGTGACAATTCTACCTTCATGCGGGAAACACATCACTCAAAAGAGTGTTGAAACAATATTTCCCATGTCATAAACATAGTTGCGCCCAAGAAGTAAATTGTAATCTAAAGGGCCCGGGACTACCATCACATTGAGATAAACAATTTTCCCTCCCAAAGTAATAGGCAACTAAGGAAGGATCCCTAATGGTTGATTGGTTCCTCTGTTAAAAGCCAACATATTTTGGGTAACAGGCACAAGTGGCGGCAAACCGAGCACTTGCCAAGCAGTGGAGGAAAGGATACTCACAGATGCACCTTCATCTATAATAGTGCTAGATACAATCATATTATAAACCTATACTATGATCTAGAAAGGCACATAAGAAGGAAGACGACATCCTGCCAGTTGATTCCAATCAAAGGAAGTGACCAAACTACTTGGAGGGGGTACCGTAAGAACGGGAGAATTACCCCCTTGAGTTACGAGAACGGGAGGATTTTTCTCCTGTCTTGATGGAACATGAGGGTTGCCTCCAAGCTCATTAGAATTTGAAGAAATGAAAAGAACTTGAGTGGTATCATGTTCACTCTCTACGGGAAAGGTACGATCAAATGAAGGTGAAATTGGGTCAATTGTTTCCTCGACCTGTGATTGGTTAGGTATAGACTCGTGGGATTCACATTCAGAGAGAGTGGGTTTGACCAACATTTGATTTGGGTCAGTCACTTCATCAACTAGTGAAGGATTAAGGGAGAGTCTCCTGTAACCATATGGAAGTTGTTGTGGAGAATAAGAGTGGTTATCCAACACTTTTTGGGCTTCATCTAGATAGGGAAAAAGGTGAATGGGGTGATTCCCTTCACATAACCTACAGGGAAACTTAACTTTACCCTTCTTTCCATAAAATTTAATACCACTAGTTGATGGTGTGTCACCAACATAATCTCTAGAAGTTGATGACATAGGATGATGTGAACGAGAAGACCATTCTTCTAAGATCTGAGGAATGCCAGGACAATTTCGAAGAAGATGGTCCCTCGTACAAAGTTTTTAAGGATATCGAAGTTTGTGAGGCTTATCGAATGGTTTCTCATCAGAAGTTGCATTCAAAGCAATGGTTTCTTGGTTGCCCCCCTGCTGAATTTTCTTCTTCTTCTTCTTCTTCCCTTTCTTCTTCTTCTTATCCACCTGGTTACTAGTATCAATACTTTCACCAGGCGAAGAGGAAGAAGGGGAGGAAGAAACCATTGACGAAAAAGGTAAAGTGTCAACTTTAGGATCAACTGGAGTTTGATTTTGTCCAGGTAAAGGAGTACTCGATTGCGGAGAAATAACGACATTTTGAACCAAGGAGGTTGAAAACAACCATACTGAAAAGCCAATGGTAAATCCCAGAAGGGATAATGTAGCCATATAAGGAGCACCAATATTTCTGAAAGGAGGAAAAGGACTAGGATTCCCATCAAAAGGAATTCCTTGATTAGTGGACTCCGAAGTTGTTTCCATATGTCTCAACCTAATATCAACTAAGGAGTGACGTGGAGGATGTTATCCGCGGTCAATTAATTTTATTTTAATCAAAATAACATAACAAAACAAAAGATGGATATTCTAGAAAAAAGGATTACCAAGTAATTATGAACTACAATATACTGCCTTAGTAAACCAAGGACTTAACATACGTGCAAGCAATCTCCCCAAATGTTATGTTTGGTGTATCATAGTGTACAAGGCGGCCGACTTGGTTACCTAAGGATGAATAACAAAGTAATGTAGTCCTCCCATATATACCTGAAAGTACGTGGAGGCCCAATCCGTGTTAGCACTGTCTAATGCAAAACTGCACAGTGAGAGCATTCCTTTATACTTTTTGTACTATAACACCGCCCTATATACCCGAAGGTATGTGGACAAGCTATGATATACTTACGTACGTGGAATGAGGTATCACACTTGGAATGTATCGCAGACAATTAACGACAGCTGCTATGTTTTACGACATCGGAACAAGTCTCTAACCTAGAACCTGTAAATCTTATGCATTAAGTTACAATGCTCCATTAGGTTAATTGAGATAACTTTTAAGTTGATCTTGTTTAAGAGTTTGTCTTTCAGGTTCACTGCGTGATGTCTTTGAAATTCCTAGAATGCAACTATGATGAGAAACATTCTTTTCATTTTATTTGAACAATGAAAACCTTAACTACAAGGGATAGAGCAATCATAATGTTTAATCAAAGAGCAAAAATCACATCTCATGCAATTTCCCTATACTATTCCTACAAGCACACACAAACCTCTAGTTGCATAATGCAAGTTTTTCTTTTCAATTCCCTTAATGTTTAGATGAACAAAAGGAAACTAAATGCACATACAATCAATCAACATTTTTTGCAAGAAACGAAGACTTTACAACACTTTCTTTTCAGAAAAGATTAATTGACTATAAGCTAACTTTGACAATGAATTGATAATGATAAAGAAATTATTTAAGAAACACTAAACAATCAAGGCCAAAGTAGGGCTAGGAGGAGAAATACAACTTGATTTTAGAACCACAAGAATCATTGATCTTTCAGCAAACAAAAACAGAAGCAACTTTGGAAAAGATCAAGCCAAAGGTGGGTTTTTTAGCCTCAGGGGAATCAGCGCAGGCCAGAGTGGGAGACAGTGCACTCCAATGCACTATCTCTAAGGTAGGGGCTGCTCTGCAATGCACTGTGTTAAGACCAACACTGCGCTAGTGCCAGAGAGTCAAATCAAGAGACATTCAAGCACAATTTTTGACTAAAAACACTTCAAAAAGACTGAAATAAGATCAATAAAGTCAAGCAAAGTCTACTAGGGTGTAATATGATGAGGGTAAGCCACCAAGAATGATAGTCGTTCCCCAGTGGAGTTGCCAATTTGTTATATGGAATTTTCATCTATGGATAAACACATTTTCCCTAGGTGGGTGACTACACCTAGAACAACAGAAAGAAAGTAGTTTAACCTTTTCTTATAGAAGATAGATGAGATGGAGGAACTTACTTGTAGTCTTTCACTTCCTTGATCTCTTTTGAATCGCTCCCGTTGCTCCCACTTGAACTAAATCCGCTCAAAAGGTACCTGTATCAAGAGAAACAGAAACAAGAAATGATCAAAGCATACATGATCTATCTACTATAAAACAATGGAATCAAAAACATTGAAACACATAATCATCACAGATATGAAAAATAATATGAGAAAATGAATAAACTCTTTATTAATGTAGAAGGAAGAGTATCACCCAATACAGTTCAATCCTGTGCCACTCCTCCAGCTTCAGTCCAACCCTCGCCACATCAAAAGCACACCATTCTAGCAGCATAACATTGCTTGACATGAACTCAATTCTCAAACCAACAGAATTTCCTTACAAACTTCAGATTCTAGCCCCTTGATCACTATGATGAGTGCTCAATTTATAGGAAATGGAGGTGGATTTGTCATAAATGAGGGTATTGAATGGCCTTCCAAACTTGGAGTTATTTTCCATGGAGGAAGGGATAAGAGGATAGGAGGTTAATGGATCCTTAGCCTATCCAATTTTGAGCTCATAGGAGGAGATAAGGGATGGGATCCTTCTAGAATCATCTAGAATCAAGGAATATTCCTAGAACGCTATGAAAATTTCACTCAATCTTGCCCAACACAGGTTAAAGAGGGCTTAAGTGCACTACAGTGTAGGCCAGAGTGGGCTTGCCTTCTCTGCAACGTAGTTACCCCTGACCAAGGCTGTGCTAGTGTCCCAAGGAGGCATTTCAGCAAGGCTTTAGGCCAGGAAACTTTCATAGAAGGAAGAATTCAATGAGTTGACTTGTCTAGGGCATGTAACAACTGAATTAGGGTTTGATGAGCCCTAATAGTATTGATATGAATGTCGGGAGTGATGTGCCCAAATAGACCTATAACACTAGGAGTCCAATGGCTACAATCCTTCGGTACAATAGATTTTAATTTTCAAGAAATTTTCATGAAATTTTGTTTGAAAGGAAAGGAAGTTGAATTAAGGGGTATCATAGGGAAACCAAGAAATATAATCAACTCTAACAGAATGATAAATCTTCTAAAGAAATAACAACGAGGCATAATTGTACAATTATGTTCACTAGAAGTTCCCACATTGAAATCATCTATTTCTATAGATCTCCAAAAAGTTTTGGACAATCATTCTAAGGTATTTGAGACTCCCAAAGGCCTCCTACCTATTCATGATCATGATCATGCTATTCATTTGATTCTAGGAAGTTTTCCTCCAAACATTAGGCCTTACAGATATCCCTATGTCCAAAAGAGTGAAATTGAATGTATGGTTGCAAAAATGCTAGAGGCTGATATAATTCAACCTAGTCAAAGTTCTTTCTCTGCTCTAGTAGTATTGGTGCACAAGAAGGATGGATCATGGTGCATGTGTCCAGATTATAGGGAGCTCAACAAGCTCACTATTAAAGATAAATTTCCCATTGCTGTCTTTGATGAATTATTGGATGAATAGCATGGATCAATTTAATTCACCAAGTTGGATCTTCGTTCAGGATACCATCAAATCAGAATGAAGACTGAAGACATTTTGAAAACAACATTTAGAACTCATGAGGGTCATTATGAATTTTTGGTCATGCCTTTTGGCCTTACCAATGCACCTTCTACATTTCAAGGTTTGATGAATTCCATTTTCAAACCCTTCCTTAGAAAATTTGTGTTAGTATTTTTTGATGAGATACTAATCTACAACAAGTCTTGGAAGGATCATGTTCAACATGTTGACAGGGTGCTCAAACTATTGGAGGAGAAAAAATTATATGAAAAAAGCTCCAAATGTTTCTTTGGAGTACAAGAGGTGGAATATCTGGGTCATATTGTGTCTCATGAAGGTGTTAAGGTAGACCCTAGCAAAATGAAATCCATTAAGGAATGGAAATCCCCACATCCATAAAGCATCTGCGAGGATTTCTCGGGTTGACAAGGTATTATCGCAAGTTTGTTAAGAATTATGGGAGAATAGCAGCACCTCTAACAAAATTATTGAAGAAAGATGCATTTTCATGGACTCCAGAAGCAACGAAGGCCTTTGAACATATTAAAGAGGCAATGTGCCAATCACCGGTCTTAGCTATGCCAGACTTCACAAAAACCTTTATTGTGGAATGTGATGCCTCAAGAAATGGAATTGGTGCTATTTTAATGAAAGAAGAAAGACACATTGCTTTCGAAAGTCATCCAATCAAAGGAAAGTATTTACACAAAGCTATTTATAAGAAGGAAATGTTGGCAATACTACATGCACTTAATAAATGGCCACCCTACTTAATGGGAAGACACTTCAAGGTAAAAACGGATCATGATAGTCTTGAATACTTTTTAAAACAAAGATTGTCTTTAGAAGAGCATCAAAAATGGGTCACAAAGATGTTGGTTTATGAGTTTGAAATCATCTACAAAAAAGGGAAGCAAAATGTTGTGGAAGATGCACTCTCAAGAAAGGACGAGGATGTGGAAGCATCACTTTGCACAATTTCTATTATCCAACTAGATTGGATAAACAAAGCAAGGGATGAATGGAAGAATGGCGAAGAAGTGTGGGCACTCATTCAAAAGCTACAAAAAGATCCTAGTACATCTAATACAATTAGCTGGAAAAATGATTCGTTATGGTACAAAGATCGCTTATACCTACATAAGAATTACCAACTCACAAAAAAGATTCTTATGGAATTGCACACTTCTCCCTTAAGAGGGAACTCAGGATTTTAAAAAAATTACCACATGGTTAAGAAGGAATGTTTTTAGGATGGTCTTAAATCGGATATTCAAACTTTTGTGATAGAATGTTTGGTTTTCCGACAAAATAAAGTTGAAACAATTAAGACCCCAGGTATATTACAATCTTTATCCATTCCAATCCAATGTTGGGAGTAGGTTTCAATGGATTTTATCATAGGTTTATCCAAGTCCGAAGGAAAGAGTGTCATCATGGTGGTAGTTGAAAAACTTACCAAGTATGCACACTTTTGTGCATTATCTCATCCATTTAAAGCTAGTACAATTTCTACTGCATTTATGGAAACAATTCAAAAGCTACATGGAAACCAAAAGATTATTATAAGCGACAGAGATTCCATTTTCACTAGAAATTTTTGGACATAATTATTTTCTCATCTTGGTTAGCTCATAGCTCATATTATCATCCTCAATCTGATGGAAAACTGAGATAGTAAACAAATGTTTGGAAGGATATCTTCGTTGCTTTTTCTCTGATAAACAGACACAATGGGTCAAATGGTTGCCTCTGGCTAAATGGTGGTATAACACTTCCTTCCATACTGCAGCAAAAATGACCCCATTTATGGCACTTTATGGATATCATCCACCATCCATTGCATCATATTTAAGAGAAAATTCTAAGGTTCAAGTAGTGGAAGATCACATCAAGCATCAACAACAAGTTCTCCAACTCTTAAAGGATAACCTCACTTTGGCGCATAATAGAATGAAACAACAGGCAGATCAAGATCGTAGTGAGAGAAGTTTTGATATAGGTGACTGGGTATTCCTACGTCTACAACCATATAAACAAATGTCCCTCAAGCAAACTAAGAAGGATAATAAATTAACACCAAAGTATTATGGTCCATACAAGGTGTTGCAAAATATTGGTACTATGGCATACAAATTGGAGCTTCCTGTAGCTTTCTGAGTGCACCCAGTTTTCCATGTTTCATGCTTAAAGAAGGTTATAGGTGACAAGCTCCTAATTTAAGCAATATTTCCAGAACTTGACGAGGAAGGAAAAATCATATTAGAACTTGAAGCAGTCACAGAACCAAGAACTCGATAGCTATGAAATCGATCAATTTCGGAGTATCTCATCAAGTAGAAGAACTTACCCACTGAAGATTCCACATGGAAGGATGAGAATTTTATATAGAAGCATCCAAAACTACTCAAGCATTGAGGACAACACTTTTTTGAAGAAGAGGGGCATGTTAGGTCCCTATAATACTAGTGATTCCCCCATTACTATTGTCATTGTAGCCCTTATTATTATTATTGTGCCCCTATTGTCCCCATATTTTTATTATTGTGCCCCATAGAAGCCCACTATTGTTATTGTTGTGCCCTTATATTATTATTGTGATGTTGACTTTGATTATATTGTGACCTCTTAGACTCCTATATAAGAAAAGAGGTTTTGACATTTGTATCATCCAAGAATTGTTCATTTGTGTAATGTAAAGGAGGTTTCCCCCTCGAAGAGGCTGATTTTGAAGTCATTGATCTATCTTTTCTATATTTTTGTGAGCTAGTTTCATAACAGATTAATTATGTGGCAACCTGTTCCATGCCTGTGTCTACTGATGATCTAGTAGGTGATGTAGTGCTTCAAGTGTTGGGAGCATTAGCACCTGATATTTCTTTTAGATCCTTTGATATATGTCCCTTCCAAAAAATTGTTCTCCCATCTAATGAGAACTTCTTGGAATCCATGGTCTCTGAGGGCCCATGATTAATAGAACCAAAGGTTCTGGAGTAGAGTTCCTTTTCTTGTGTCAAGCTCCTTAAAAAATGAAACAAGGTTCCGGAGCAGAGTTGCTTTTCTTGTGTCAAGCTCATTAGAAAATGAAACAAGGTGTCATGAGAAGAGTTCCTTTTATTATGCCAATCTCGTTAGAAAATGAAACAAGGTCTATGAGCATAGTTCTTTTCCTATGTCAAGCTCATTAAAAAATGAAATAGACCCCCTTCCAATTTGAGTCTTTGATTAGATCTTGTAAATTTCCAGTCGAGTATTTCACTTGATCTCATAAACGAACCTTCATTGCATCCGTTTGTCAATAACAAATAGTCTACTTAGGTGAATGAAATGAAGCTTGAGGGGCATGTACTTAGAATTAATCCATTATGCCGGGGCATGAAAACCAATTCCAAGCATATTTTTTTCTCTGTTTCAAGCTTGTGTAAAAATTAAACCAATCTCAAGCATAGTTTTTCTCCATTTCAATCTTGTGTAAAAATGAAACCATTCTCAAGCATAGTTTCCACATGTTTCAAGCTTGTGTAAAAATGAAATCATGTTCATCCTACCTCTCGTGATTGCCATTTTTATTAGCTTTTTTTTGCCAGATAAGCCTTGGTTTTCTCATTCCATCGTCACAGTTTGCTTGGCCGATCATACACTTTCACTTGGTTGTTATACCCTTTCCTGAGGAAACTTTGTGATGAGTGGTATTATTAGCCAACCTCTTGACCTCTATGTGTTTTGAGATGTTCCAACATGACTGAAACTGGTCGCTACCCTTTATACTACTCGTTCCTCCAGGAGGAGTCCTCTTTCATCTCTTTTCAGACTCCTTAAACATGAAATGATTTCTAAGCACTTGTATTTTTGAACTCAATAAAGTAAATGAACATACGTCTACCTAGTATAATTTTAAACCTTTATTGGACTAGGAATAGACTATTTACGAAAAATGAATAGCTTAGTCAAACATGGCTAAGTGGTTCTCCTGAGTATCATTTTCTCCCTTTTAATACTTGAGAGACAATTTTACGAAAAGGAAGATTTGGAGTTTTCCTTTTTGCCTCTTTTTCAAACTCTCTAAACATGAAAAAGAAGTCGAGCTACACTTTTTCTAGACTCGTAAAAAAATCAAACATCGATGGACTCATCGAACATGATGGGACTGAACCACTCCTTCGTAGGGTTTGTTAAAAATACACAGAGGGATTCATCCAAAGGATGAACTTATAAATCAAGCATATGTTATCCTCCTCAAGCTTGTAAAAAATAAAGAGGTACTAACTAGAAATGGTTGGGGAGATTGGGAAAACCAGGTACTTAACCTATTAATGGCAACATGTCACTCTTGAACATGACACTCTTTCATTTCTTCTCCGTGACTGTTGGGTTGGGAAATCTACTTGAATCTTTGGTTAAAACACACCATATTAAAAGCCTCCATAATCGACTTTGATTCAATGCTTCAAACCCCATAAAAGTGTCACCAATATGTTCAGGATAATTCCTTCAATTACTATCTTCTACAATACTCCTAAGCCTTCATTCATGTCTGTCGTTCTTGAACCAGTTCCTCATTAACATAATTTTGTCTCAAATCTTGATACCCGTTTCATGTATTGATGGGGGGTACATCATTCCCCTCCTATGATGGGTCACTTCCTATTGACATCAACTTATTATCCATGAAGTTAACTTAGAAAATCCCTTCAGTGCCTTGGAGCTTGCATACATCAATGGAAAGCTCCCTCGCTCTCGGCGAAAGGTTTTCATGATTGGCCTTCGACTGGAAGATTTTGTGTGATTTTCAACTTCAACTCATCCATTCATGCCACATAGATTGTACTAAAGTACCTTAATATCCATTAAGACCATCAATGTTTTCTCTTGCGTTTATTAACTACTTATATCATTGGTCGATAATCAGATGGTGTCTACCATGTTCAACTTCAACGCATTTATTCACATGGTTAGACTCGTACATCAAGCAATCAAGTGAATGAGAGAGAAGACCCCAAATCTAGTTTCATCCATCCGTGCTTCAATCTTGGGATTAATACAATATCACAGAGTATGATGGCTATGATCATACAATAGATTATCCTAGCATGGGTCCACACTTTTTCATCAATGGAAGAAACTATTTGATCATTGTACATGTAATATTGGCTTATGTTCTAAGCATGGGTATGCCTCCCTCAACAATGATATCATGATGATAATATGTATCATAATAGATAACGATATTGACTAGTTTGTTCTTGATCCAGACTTGTCATAAGGTAAAGCACTTCTGTCCTCAACCATTTCTTCTAAATTTGTGCCTTAGGGGGCAATCCGTTATAAAATTTTTTGTCACATCAACTCAGAGGGTTTGAAAAACTAGATTAGTCAACATCCTAAAGAATTTGTCATCATCCCTTCACAAAGCCCTAAGCATGACCTCTCCAAAAGGTTTGAGTTTCTAAGACAAATTGCTCAAAATCAATGTTTTTAGCCCCAATGCACCTTGCCTCCTTAGCCACTTGCATTCAGCGTTGGTTGCATCCTTGTTCACCTATGCTGGTGGTGAGCCCTGGTATTTCACCAAGAGTGTTGCAACTCCCAAGGGCTCCTCAACCCTATTTTTCAACCTGGGGTTTGTACAATCTTCAAGGTGACAGTGCTATATGCAAAGTAGATGGGATTGTACTCATGCCATCCTAAACTAGGACATCTAATAAATAGTGTCCCAAGCCCATTCATCCTACTGAATTAGAATGAGTGCTATCTAATGAAGGTGTAATTTAGAAGCTACCTCTAACTATGAAAAGGAAAATTCTATTAACTTCAACTTGCAAATGTCATAGAAAAGATTCATGAAAAGACAAGAGCTAAACTACTTGTAGAAAAGAAACTACATTATCTTGCAATCATCCATCTAGTTATCAGATCTACTTGCAGAAAACAGGCTAACCTACTAAACCATGATTCAATATTCTATGTACCATCTAACTAGCTGACACTTGCATGTAAATCAATGTTCTATTTGTGGCAAATCTATGATATGGAAACTAACACTATTATATCTTTGTAGTGAAGGAAAATGAGGGTTTAGAGTGGCTTAGGATCTTCCCTTAATCATGAAGTCACAACTGGGGGTCAACATCCTTCTAAACTAAGTCCAAATTGTAGCAAGGCTCAAATTTGGTGAAGAAACAAGTTGCTACAGGAGGCTGCCACAGGAAGGCCTGTAATATTACATGAGGGCTGTTGAGAGGGTTTAAGAGGTGGAAATGATGGTTTCAGGGTATGGAAAGGTGGATGAAGGTTGAGGTAGATGAGTGAAGGTTGGAAAAATCCCCCAGCCAAGCTCAAAGCCTTTTGAAGGCCTATTTTTCACTAGGAGGGATACTTTCGATGATCCTAGGAAAATGATCTCATGAACATAATTTTTAGGACAAAATTTGGGGTTCACAAGAGAAAGTGAGGAAGTCCAATATGGAGGTGGTGAAGGTGCCCTTTCCTACAGATCCAAACAACCCTGCAATCATCACATGCATATACCCATTTATCATTGACAAAATGAAACAACTAGTAGTGGAAAAGATGAGTTGAATTTAAATGTTATCTAATCTATGCCAAAACTCTGATCTAATCAATAAACCAACTCCTAAGATACAAAAAGCACATGAAAAATAAGATGAATAACACAAATATTCTTCCAAGAAATCATAAACATAATACTTTTGGATTGTGGTTGTAAATCCTTCTATTCATGCTCCCATGAGAGAGATGAGGTAGAGGCTGCAATCAAAAATTTTGATGGATTATTCTCTACTGAAATGCAAGAAACGAGAAGTTATTTGAACTAAAAGAGACACAAATACACAAGAGGGACCTAAGCCATTGGGGTTGGGCCCAAACCCAAGAGCCTCAACCCTATGGAACTAACTTAGTGATGAATCAATAAGAAACTTCTCATTATCATTGAATCAATGTCTAATACATCACATAACAGTAAAAAATAACAGTGCCAAGTTCTTGAGCTCAATAGCTACCTAGATGAAAACAAAAATCGAATCCTAATGAGCTCTTCTACATGCTTATCTATACAAGAGGGTATATGCTTGCATCTCCCTAGAAAATAGGAATATTTGTCTCCCATAACTTGAGAATAGTGGATTTTGTTCCTCATTACTTGCACTTTATTGGCTACCAATGACCTCACTACTTTCACTTTCTTGACTACCAATGACCTCAAGTTGATGAGAGAGAGAGATTATTTTGTTCTTGGGCTGATTGATGGAGTTAAAGAGGTGGAAAACCCCCTAGATTCCCTAATTGTTGTTTACTCTAAGCCCTTTCATAGAAATCATCTCAACAATTGCTCCATTTGTTGCAATTAAACCATATTAGGCCACATGACATAACAAACATCTTTTATCCTTCTCACTAAGAATAATATAACAAAAAATGTAAATAAATGTGAGAAAGAGATAGTTCCAAAGATGGAGGATGGCATCATGACCCTTATAATATACCTATTGATGAGCCTCATCATCACCCCCCTACTGAAATTGTTTCTCATCCTTTGAGAAAATCAGTCATCCATGTGTATCTCTCTCATGGCTCTGGTGGCCTCCCTCACATCCCAATTTTCCTGATATGGTTTTCCTTCTTGGGGATAGAAACCTGCATTCTTCTCTATTTTTGTCTACTGCTTTTGCTTCATATCTTCCTTCCTGTGGGCCTAACAACAAGGTTTTACTGAGCTTGATTCCTATCCAATTGACTTTCAACCTTTGCACATTCCTATTGTATAAGGATGTTCTCTCTAAGGCATTCCTTAGCCTTTCAGGAGAGTGATATTCTTTGATCTGGAGGTTGTGGGGTAAGGCATGCCATCTCCTTTGGAAAGCTTGTAGACTTTCTATTCCCAACAACCTGAATGTGTCTTCAAAATGTAGGATGGCTTGTTCCTAGGTAGAAAGGTATTTAGGTGCTAAATCAACATCATTGGAGATGATGCCATGATTGCTAATGACAACCCTTGGGCTCACTAGCTCTTCCCTGTTATACAACTGTTCCTTTTCCTCCTTTCCCATTACTCTTTTCACTTCCTGAACTCTTGCCTCCTCATGAGTCATCCAAGATGCTAAGGTCATCAACTGTGTATCCTCCAATATTGTATTGGGATCCCAAAAATTCATATATGCTAGAGTGAGGTTGTGTATGTAAAATTCAAGAGATTTTGCTTTTTCCTCCATGTTAGGTTGGTTAAAAAGTTCAATGGACTATTTTTAATCCTGAAAGGGAATAGATCCATGTTGTGCTAAGGTTTTAAGTTGGAATTGCAACCAATGTTCTTTGACAAAGAGGGCATATGACTTTGATGGTTGTCTACATTGCAATTCCTCCATGGAGAGGATTTCCATGGTGGCAACTTGTGTTTCTTTCTCCTGCAACTTCTCTCTAAACCACATATTTTATGCCTACAACTAATCCTTCATTATTAACTCTCTCATTCTTAGCTCACTTAATTATTTACTCATTTCAAGGACCTTTTCTTCCATTAGGCCCACATCCTCTACCTTCTTATATTTAGCAATTTTCATCCGCTTGTGGGTTCTTCCTTTGTCTATTTCTAGCTCATAAAAAAGTGGGACAACAAATTTTTGAGGAATAATCCCCCACCCCCATTCAATAAATTTGTAGTAGCAGCTTAGGCTAAGCTGTGTACTAGGATCTTGGAGCTCTGGGATGTCCTTCTCAAAATTTTTTGGGGAGGTTGCTGCCTCCTGTAGCTGTTGTGCCACATTCTTCCCTTCTAGTAGTACACATCGCTCCTCCAGCAACACATTCTTCACTCCTATAACATCCCTTCTCCCTCCTGTAGCATACTCTGTCCCTCCTATAGAATATTTTGTCCCTCCTATAACTTCCCTTTTTCCTCTTGTTGGAGGGTTGTTGGTGTCTCGAGTTGTTTGAAGGAGGTTGATCTGGTGGTAGGTATCCTCACATATTTTTAAGATTCTTTGTTTTGGGTTTTGGAGAGGTGACCTCTTCAATTTTTTCTTCATTTGGTCCCACCTCCTCTTTCTTTGTTGGGGACTCCTCAACTGTGATGGGGACCTTTTTGGGAGTTTGTGGCCTCCCTTGCTTGATCTTGGTTCTTGTCTTGGTCTTAAAATATAGGGGGGCTTACCTTTGTCTCTTCCTTTTAAGTTTCACTGGGGTGCTTAAGGTAGCTAAAGTTGCAGCTACCTCATGTTTAGTGGTTCCTGGAGAGAAAATTGTCTACTTTAGGGGTATATTTATTTCTCTAGGCTCAATAGTCCTCTTAGGACTTAATGTTTCTTTTTCTTGTTTTCTACCTCTTATTTTTCATATTTTGCTTCTCCTACCTCTGCCTTTGTTTCTTCTTCCTCCTATGTTTTGATATCTCCTTCTTCTACTGTCCTTTCTACTTCTGTCTCTCTTTCCTTTTCTTCTGACCCTGCTATCTATTCCTCTTCTCCCTTTGTTTTTCCCTCTCTTCATCCAACACTAGAGGATGGGATCTCACCTGGTGTGAGGGTTTGTGTCTCTATGAAAGTCTCTCTATCCATGACTATGAATTTGGACCAAAGGACAAGGATTCTAAGATTTTTCGAGGCATCCACCACTATCAGTTTAATGAGGCCATGGTGGCCTAGGTTTTGGTATTTTGCCTCTCTTACTTTTTAACTCATTTCCCTGATGGATTGCAAGAGGATGTATGACACACTAAGTCTTTGAGCAAGAGGAAATTATACCTTGAACCTGAGTTCATGAAGTAATATAAAGTGGTAAGAATATACCACACTCATTCTTCCATCACAAGATATGTACTTTAGAATATTATAGACCACCTCATCCCAATGATAAGGTAGGATTTCCCTCCTAACTCGATTATTTTCCTCAACATTCTTTTCATTGGCAGTGAAGAAATTATTTTTAGCAGTGACACTAGTGGCTTTGTCTTCTTTGATCCACTTGATCCCTAGAGGTAGGGTTGTTACTCTGCTAATTATTTTAGGGCTGAGAGAGATAGCCAACCCCCCTCACAATAGTGGTGGCACTGTCCTCTGTTTGTGAATTCAGAGCCATGGAAAATTCAAAGGCAAGGTCATCATCGTACTCACTGGTGTCTTCTAAAAATGTCTACCACAGGAGGATGTAGGTGGATTCTCTTGGTATTTGAGGGCTCTCTCTTTTTAAATCCTCCCCCGATCTCTTCTATATGTTCTTAATTAAGTGAGGGAGAGATGCTTCTTCTATAGCTTCAGTGTTTAATTCAGTGGCAGCAGTGAGTAAAAAATTCCTTGTTAATGATAATTGCCTATGTTTCAATCACTATACTGCTCAAAAATACCTTTTAATTACACAATTAGATTGCCACTGTCTATAGAATTTAAGTAAAATTTGCATGCAATATGATGGATGGATGAAGGAGATGGTGGCACTTACTTCTTGTCAAGTAGTCTGGGATGAATATGGTAATTTGGAAATCAATTCGAACCTCTGTGGCCCTTTTTCACCTTCTCAACCTTCCTGTAGTAGTCTCTCGGCCCTCTTGTAGCAGTTGCAGGCCTTCTTGTAGCTCCTTCCTGTTGCAATTGTAGAACAGGGTTCGAAACTCCTTGATGGCACACCAAGCTTTTCCTCTCCCTAATTTTTTTTAAATGAGCGAGTATGAAAAAGAACCCAAGCCCAAGTACATAATATGCCATTTTTGAGTTGAGGCTTGGAGTGTTGTGGTGACCTGGCATCACATGGGGTTTCCTCTTTTGGACCATTGTCCCCACTCTGAGTAATTATTTCTCCTTCCCTCGTAATCACCACCCACTATTTGTGATCCCAACTCGGCTGATGTGACATCTCCATGTTTCATGAGTGCTTACCATCACTTTTAGTTCACTAGTCGAGGGTGGCCAAGTTAACTGGCCACCTCCAGCTTATTAAAACATCCCCTCTCGACATTTATACATTTTCATTATTCACACATAGGGAGGAGGTAAAATTTTTCCATACATGTGCCTACCCCATGATTGAATTGTTGCAGGGATTTTCATGTTGGAGATGTACCATATCATTGGCATCAAGGGAGTTGATTTGTTGGCTTATTTCCTTTGTATTTCATCATTTCTCCTCATGATACTTGATTGTTGTGTTTGTTGTGTGTGCAGGTACCTCATTGATGTTCAAGCTACTGCTGCTAGTGTAAAGCCCTCCTAGGAGTGATATGACTTCTTTAAATTTTTTCCATAAGGTTCCATCATCCCTCGTAGATGAGAAAAAACAAGATCAGTGCCTTCTGTGATGTATGTACAAGCTGCAACATGAGGAGGTTTCCTTCCTGTAGTAGAATTTTCCTTTTCCTTTGGGGCCTTTAATTTGCATGGGGGTGATGAGAGAAATTTTTACAAGTCCTGAGGATAATACTAGGATCATGAGGGAGCAGCCTAGACTTGTAGAAATGAACATGATGGCTTCTGTGTTTTTAATTTTGTTTTTTAAAAGGGTAGGACAGAGTGGAGGATTTGAGTGATTTTTTTGTGAAATGAGATGGATGAGTGATGGATGGATGATGGACAGTAATCGGGGAACCTTCTTCATCATTGTTAAAGTCATAAGGTCCCTGTTGGGTTGTCCTTATCCTCGGATCTCCCTCTTGTAGCTTTTCATAACCCTCCTGTAGCACCACATGACCTTCCTGTAGCAACTACAAGTTCTTCCTGTAGTAGTCTAGAGAGGAGGTGGAACTTGAAGTTCAAGATAATAAGATGGTGGAGAGAGGTGATCACATGAGTGGACATGATGGATAGGAAGTGGATGGATGGAAGAATGAAAGAAATCTTGAGAATTTTGGCCTCATAGCCATGAAATCTGCAACTGTGTATAATCCTGCAAAATGGAAAAAAATGTTAGTAGACATGGTAAAACTATTTCCTTGTGTTTTCTCTTTTCTTTTGTTTATTTTTTTTCTTTTTTTCTTGAGACACATAGGCTTCCTCAGAGGAATTTTTCAACCTACTTGCTGATCCTAGGTGCCTCAAGAGAGGTTTTCACCTAGGGATCTCTATTATTTTTTTCTTCTCTCTTTCTTTTCTCCTGGGCTACCTCAGAGAGGTTTTCAACCCAGGAGTTGGCCTCAGATGCCTCATAGAGGTTTTCATCCAAGCCTTTTTTTCTTTTCTTTTTTTTTTCAACAAAAATATCTGAAGGTGTTGTGGACTGGAAGTTATGACACTCCCAATCACATTGACTTCTCTGCTAATTGTACTGATGAATTCTGCCTTAGACATAGGTTTCCTGAGGAAATGCAACCTATAACCATTGAAAAGCAAGGGGATTCCTTCCTCATTAATGGTTCTGATTTGGACAACTCCATTTTCATGACATTTTTCTACCAGGTATGGGCCTAACCATCTTGTCATTAATTTTCCTTTAAAATATTTGAACCTAGAATCATATAACAAGGCCAAATCCCCTTCTTGAAAAACCTTTTACTTGATATGCTTATCATGCCAGACCTTCCTTTGAAATTGTAAAACTTCAGTGTGCAGGAGGGATTGCATTCAATACTCATCCAAGCCATTCAATTTGAGCATCCTTTCTTGCTGTGCTATGGTGTTGGGCATGGAATCCCCCCACAATAGATTTTTGGGTCTCAAAGCCCAAGTTTTGGTCAGAGAGGTTGTAAAACTCCGCGAATTGCGGGCACGGAGCGCGAAGTGTACAATTTAGTCATAGGGTTGTCTGCCCTAAACATTGTATTGTAAAATAGTGTAAAGTCGGCCTACCGATGGTTTGTGGACCATGGGATTGTATAAATAGAGCGAGGCTCTAAGTTGTAAAGTTAGTTAATGAGTGATGGATAGAGAGAACAACGAAGGAATGGTTCAAGCTTAGAGTAGAATTCTAAGTGTCTTGGGTTGTAGTAGTAGGAAGAGGCTCTGCAGCTAAGTGTGTAGAGTCTGTAGCTGAGTGCGCGGACCCCTGCATCTGAGTGCGCAGGGTGGTGACGGGTTTGTAAGTAAGATTGAAGATTAATTAAAGAGAAGTTGATTCATATTCCTGTGTATTTGCTGTGCATTATATTCTTTATGGTTGTATTCGTTTATGTATTGCGCGCACTGTTATGATTGGTGAATATGCTATAATAACCATAAATCTTACACACACAATTTAAAGAATCAATTAATTAACAAGGATCTTGGGTATTATATGGGTCACGCCCCAAGTAGGGTTGTGCGGAAGCCACACCACAGGTCGCGAAGGGATCACAAGTGTGCGTAGCGAAAGGTCATACTGCGGACCTTCAGAGGCCCATCAAACATCCCTAGGGTGCGGAAACCTGGTTCTAGCACCCTCCCATACTACTTCAGGTGAGACCTTAGTCCGCGCTCTTCGGACTGTTGCCGAAAGCGCCAGTAGTACCGGGATTTGCTTGGCTAAAACACCTTTGAACCTGGGTCAGGCCCCACTATGCCAACAAATGGTTCCGTTTTCAGGACCAGGATCTACATAAAGGATGTCTGATGTCGTGCCACTGGAACACTACAAATAAAGAAATTGAAGAGTGGTTGGACAAGAAGATTCACGAGTTCGTGGCGCAGGAAAAGAGAAATTCGCGAGTATCTAAGGAGCAGTGGTTGGATCGCTACTTGTACACTAAAATCCACGAAATTTTCTTTTCATATTTTCCATCTGAGCTGTATGAGTGGATCGCAAAGTTAGCAGAGAGCTAGGGAAGGTGTAAGCTCGACAAACCAATAGTGTGGAATTTGGAACTAGTGCGCAGACTAGAAGCTTCATAAAATAAGATAGCGCAAGCTGTGGACCACTGGCTCGACCAAATAATAGGAGGATTTATCATTGAGTTCGCGGTAGACATGACCGTCAACTACAACAAGGTAGAGCAACGTTTTCTCAAGGGACCGCAAGGTAAGTACGTTAAATATTTGAACACTTGGATTAAGATGCTATTGTGTGAAAAGTGGGTTATGCGCATAAATTATTGTTTGGGACTACGCGGAGCAGAAAGATCTACAGAAGTAGAAGTAGTGAAGAATTAGAGAACAATCCCTTAATTTCACCCTTGTGGGAGAGCGAGGACGAGCTCGCAAAGGTTTCTCTGAGAAGCGTGATTAGTTTGATAAGGTAGTGAATTCCGTGTTTACCACCTCCACCCACACCGCCACCCGCTTCACCACCCTCACCTCCATCTCCACTCACTCCACCTCTACCACCTCCACAGTTTAGTATGGCAAGTGCAATCAGACTACCGGTGTTCAGTGGAGTAGGAAATGAAGACTCGGACCAATTCTGGTTTGTGGTAAGAGTAGTATGGGAAGCATAGGGAATTGTGGAAGATAATATTAAAAAAAATACGCTAATGAGCACGCTGCAGGATCGCACATTAGCGTGTTATATCAAGCATTCTAATGACCACCCAAACATAGGAATTACAGAGATCCAGACAGTGTTGAACAGGGAATTTAGCAGGCCAAAGTCGAAGACGCAATTAATCATCGGGTTTAAAGAGATCGCGATGCTCCTGAGCGAAACCCCCTGGGATCTGGACCAAAGGATGAAAAGTACAATCCGCAAAGCCAACATGGCGTTAACGGATGCACAACATCGTGCATGGTTTGTGGCCTCACTTATGCCACACTTAAGGATGGCACTGTCACAGCAAAAACTTTTCCCCTGGGCCGCAGCGTTGGAGATGGAAATGAGGTTGCATGAGACCCCTATACAAGACCCTGGATTGGGAGTCTAACAGATCCACGTGTAGCTACAGAATCTGTGTATGGAAATGCAGAGTTTGAAACAGGATAGGGCACGTTGGCCAGAGGTGCACGAGGAAGTATGGTGCATAAAATGTAAGGGCCAAGGCCATGACAAGGACCATTGTCCAATATTTACGAACTACTTAGCAAGAGGAGGGCCAATGCCATTAAGACCAGAGGCACAGGTGGGGCCGAGCACAACATTTGCGTTATGGTGTGCAATCTGCCAGATAGGGGAAAACATACCATGGATAATTGTCATCTGTTGCAGAAGTATACGTAGATGTCCCAACAGTTGTTTTGTAATTTCTGTAGGGTGGTAGGCCTTGACGAATGCACCTGCCGAAGCTATGAACTAATGATGGATGGGACCCCTGCCTACAGGGTGTAGGCCGAAACACGAGCCCTCGACCCAAATGCAAGGATGGCGCACACTGGGTTTTAGGGGCGCGATCGGGGTCGAGGTGGAATGGGACTAGGAAGGGGTCATGACCAGATAATTTGTTACAATTGCGAAGGGCCAGGGAATTATGCCTGCAATTGTACGAACCTGACTAGGATGTCATGTTGGTACTATAATCAGTTGATCATGAAGCGGAAGATTTCCCTTCGCTGATAGTGAAGATGTGCGAAAACGGGATACTCCAGCCCCCTCCAACCCAGAATTTACAAATGATGAGGTCTGAACTGCGCGAAAAAGACCCAAATGTAAACATGATGCTCAAGAGCAGTGTGACAACGAGAGATGATAAAGGGAAGCAGCCAGAAGAAAGTGTGTGGGTTCGTAAGGCTCCTACAAAAGAACCTGAGTTTGATTTAGAATGCGTGAAGGAGACATTCATGGAAGCTAAGAAGAGCTTCACGGAGGTCTCCCCTTTAGGTAGTAAGGATCAACTAGAACCAGGGATGAATCCTTCAATGCTCACTACCTTTCTGGAGACATGCATGAAACTGCTGCATGATAACAAGGTAGTCAAAGGCCTACAAGAACTTATTACTAGGTGCACGGGATTAGGAAAACCCCACGTGGTCCGAAAACTGGGAAAGCATGCATTGCGCACACGAAGAGAGATGAGGTTAATTACACAAATAGGCGAGTACAAAATGGATCAAGTAATCCTGGACCTGGGTTTGGATGCGAATGTACTACTAAAGAAAACGTGGGAACGCATGGGTAGACCCACGTTGCAATGGTCCCCTATTTAGTTACGGATGGTGAACCAACAGAAGATTTTTCCCATGGGAAGATTGCAAGGGGTAAGAGTCGATATTGAAGGCGCGAGCGCACAGGCGGATTTTGAAGTGATAGAGATTGTCGATGACAGCAATCCCTATCCTGCGCTACTAGGAATAGACTGGGCTACTGATATGAATAGAGTCATAAATCTAAAGAAGCACAAAATGACCTTTGAGAAAAAGTCACTACGCGTAGTAGTACTGTTGGACCCAGCCAAAGGAGAGCGATACACTGAGCCGATGCGCGACGGTGATAGTGATGACGATCTTGACTGTATCTATAAGTTAATTGCATAGGGCAAGGATTGGGTGAATCTGACGACAGATGGAAGGATTTCATGGGAGCGCGAAAGCTCCTGCACTTTGGATTCCAACAAAGAGATAGAGCGATGGCAGAATTGGCTGCATGAAGTAACAACACTGAACTGCAACATGATGATTAGGTCATTACGTTGTGTAACAACAAAGGCAATGGAGCTGCCAACATATGATGGATTGTCAGCAGTGGATGAATTTCTGAGCAAATTCGAAGGTGTAGTACCAGAGCAGAAACGACTTAATGCACTGAAGTGGGCACTGCATGCAACACATGCATGATGGTGGGGTGCGCATCAAGGAACATTTGAAGATTGGCGCGGATGCATATAGATGATGCACTTACATTTTGGAAAACCCCAGCTTCAAATGAAGGCCAATCAGATGGGGCGGAACGACTTGTGCGCCCACCTTTCCTGATGGGTACAAACATATGTTGTATAGTCTGCACAAATGCACACCAATCCTTGCCTAGAGAATCGGAACAAACCACAGCAGCAGGAAAGGCGATGCATGTTACCAATTCTCCATGATGAAGCATTCCATAGGGTGTGCGGAGTACTGAACAAGGTTTACCAGGCGAGACGAACTGACTGGGACCTGCGCGTGCCAGCGGTTTGGTGGGCCTATAGGACCATATGAAAAAACTTGAGCACGGAAATGATTCCAAAGGTGTGAAATAGAGTAGAACCTGAGATTTCTGAAGGGAATACCAAAAGGAACCTACACATAATAGCCCCCGTAGTGAGGACAATGCGTGAAGACCAAGATGAAGAAATCACACAGCTACGCGAGGATGACCATATAAGGATTTGGGAAGCCATTCAACGAGGAAAACTTAGACTTCACGAACTTGAAGAAGATCAGGTACGATTGAGGAAGAAAAGCATGTTGATGGACGCTGAGATCAAAAGACTAGAAAACAAGGTCACGCAAGCATATATCGTTCATGAACCAAGGTTGACAAGGCGAGATATGGATGATCATACCACTGTGTTAGATGATTGTTGTTGAGAACTTATGACTTTGATAGCATGGCCGAGACCGCACCTTACCAAACGCAGTAACAAGGGGAGCACAACACATGAGGTAGAATTTGTTGCGCCGGCCGTCGCGAGGACAATTGAGGAGTGTCCACAGACTAGACTGGAAGGCAAATTGGAGTTTCGCATAGATGGTGCAACCACCTGACTAGCCGTAGGGAGCATAGTCTCAACACTCCAGACAGTTGAAAGAGAGCGCGGGACTTTGAATGTGTCTATTTGGGAACTGCGCGATGAGGGAGGTGTGCACAGAATTAGCATGGTACAAGGTTCACGCTCGCACACGTGGGGCTGCACTACCATGTGGGTAGGCTGGGAAGTAACTGTTGATGTCACTGTTCATGATGAGATGTCCAATTTAAGGAAAAAGGGAGCGGGCGACGGGCAATTAAGACACGAATTAAGGGCTAGATTTGGGATGATCTGCTGCCAAGAATGCATTAATGACTCAGAAGTGGGGGGAGCGGTCGAATTCAAATTCAAAAGACACTATAAAACTCCAAGGACTAACCACGAGACAACACTTGGTTGTTTGGGATTTGAGTAGTTGCAGAGTATTGAGCGCCAAGCAATCTTACCATCTTTGAGTATGTGACAGAACATATCCCGTGCAAACACGATGACTGCTACCAAGCCAGGTGTGAAATTTGCCGAAGATATCGCTGAGGAGCCCAGAGATGCGACAGTTGCGCCAAAAGTTCCAAAATCACCACGGACGCCGCAGCCAAAGAAAGATAAACAGACTATGGGACCAGTCCATGTGTCCCCAAGAAACCCACAGTTCAACGAGATATCAATGGAACGAAAAGGCAAGTCCATCACCATTGAGTCAGACGAAGAGGAGGAGGACTTACAGGCTTTGATTGATCAAATAGAGGTGCAAGACGACGTGGAGGAGGACGTCCCACCAATGCCTTCTGCAGCGAAGTTACCCACGTACATCCCTTTGTAGAAAGGGAAAGTTAGGGTGCCCAAAGACTTGGAGGCCACGAACAGTGCGCTCTAGACCCCGCTCCTCCCCGACAGAATTACTTTTGAAGGTCCGCTCCTAGGCTGGGAGCCTACCCTGATATTCGAAGATTGGGACCTCACAAACAGCGAGAAGTTCCCACACCTAGCAATGGAGAGCTTGATGAAGCAAAATTCGGAGGGGCCAATAATCACACTGGAGCCGCAAAAATGGCTGCGCGGTGTGGAGAAGGCCGGAATACTTCATCTACGATGGATAACCAACTTTCACCATGCGCTCGTCACCATTTTCGTCATTAGGCAGTTGCTATGCCTGGTACATGATGGGTATATATGGCTGGAGGAGCTTATTCCCATCACGGCAGAGCTTATTCACCGGATTTCTTGACTTCCTTGTAAGGGAAAGGACCCTGCGATGATGGCGGGCAAAAGCAGTGATTTGGCTCTCACAAAAGCCATGAAAACTAAATACAAGATGGAAAAGAAGAAGCGAGGATATGCAATTGTGAGTATCAAGGAAAAAGGCGTGCGTGTAGCCACCCAGCGCCCCACTGAAAAATTAATGCGAATGTTCCACGCTGATGAAGTACCAGCACCTGTGGTTGCACTGGCTGAACAGTGAGCGGAGGGGGTCTAGTTCAATTGGGATAAGTTCCTCTGTGAGGACTTTTTAACAAACTACAAGGAGGCCCAAGAGCAGGGTAAGACCTTCCACTACGCGTGGTTGCTCTTATCCATATTGTTGATAGTGGGTGAACTACCAAAAGATAGCCAGTTCCCGGATATCGACTAGGACATACCTGAGGCTGCGAAGTATGCTTCGCTTTGGGCCACTAAGGATGCGAAGCAGATTAGCGCCACCAAGGTTTTTTGGATATTGATGGAGGTGAGCATCTGGATGTGGATCAATAGAAGACCACGGTTGTCTCCCACAATGTATGCCACTCTGCAGAGCTTTGCAAAGTTTAAAGCAGACATGCACAACATTTATGTCCAGCATGGAAGGATCCGACAAAGGCATGGATGAAGCTCCCATTCATTGCTACTGACGATGCCATCTTCACAATGTTGGAAACATGGCCTTCGAAGTGGCATGCCATAGACTTGGCAAGAATTGAAAGGGCCACAACTCAGCAAAGGAAGAAGGACACCTTGTTGCACATTGTGTAGTTGGTCGAAAAGAGGCACCAGGAAAAAGCATCAGTAGAGGCAGCCGCACAATAGAAGCTGACCGATGAAGCAGTAGCAGTGCAGACAACAGAAACAACAACAACGCCAATAGAAGAGGCCAAGGAGGGCCATGACATGTCTAGAGGGCAAGGGGATGAGGACATAGACTTGATCGAAGAGCGCATAGACCTAGAAACCACCTCGCAACAGTTGAAACGGCCGCGTGTCCCTGAGAAGCCGGTCCCCAGAAAGAAGGTTAAGGCATCGAAGATGTCTATTGACCCAATCACACTTACAGAAGGTGATCTTTTTGACATCGGTGAAATGGTTCGCGATGTCACTAAGGATGTGCTCTAAGAGGTGATGACGGAGTAGAACACTGTGTTGGGGGCACTAAGCGTGCAGCTATAGGAACTATAGGTGCAAACTCCACAAATAGGAATGATGGCCCCATATGTCGCAGTAGGTACATCAGAGGTAGAACAGATGCTGTGCGCCCGAATGACCAACACTTTTGTGTTCCCTGAGGGTGTGTTAGCAGCAACAAACGAAGTTGACTGAGCTGTGGTGGGTAGGATTAAGGGACTAGGCTTAAACTTGGTTGCCCTTCCGCGAGAAACCCTATACCAGTTACAGGATGGGATCACAGCCGAGCTCTGCGCTAGAGAAGGCCACGCGCTACAGGTATTGAGCGAACAAAAGATCAATATGGAACAGCTCAGCCAACAACGTGATGAACTAGTTGCACAGACTCAAGGACTGGAGCAGGTGGTAGACAATGCTTGTAGAAACATCCTGGAATTGGTCGTCCCAGTAGATCTACCAGTAGCGGAGTAGATCCACCGATTGGCGACTGGATTCCGCGAGGCAAAGGAGGAAGCAACGAGGGTACAACTGGACCTCAACCTTTAGATTTCCAAGCTGCAATTAAAGGCGCAGTCCTCTACACCCTCGGAAGTTAGGGAACAACGCACTGGCACTATTAAAAAAGGGCTGGAAGAAATAGGACAGGCAGTACAGAACTGCACCGCTATGTTGGAGGAATCCTTCACGGTCCTCACTTCATTACAGGAGGACCCCAACATATAGTGCCTGGAAACGGAGGCGCGGGAGCTTCAGGTGCAGTATGACAGTGTGCGCGGAATGGTGCAGATAGTTTTCTTGACCCAACAGCTTGCGAAGCTACAACAGGCAAAGGCGTTGAAAGAACAGGTGGATGCCGCATGGCAAAAAGAGGCAGTCCTTAAAGCGCGCATCCAACCTTGGATTGATGAGGCCTTCCTCATCACTACAGACATCGAAGGAAAGCTCGCACAGATGAAGGTGATGCATGCCTTAAGATAGGGAGTTGCCCCTAATTGCAAGACTTCGGCCAAGAGGGTGGAGCAGATCCATTAGATTGTAGATCAGTGCACTGCGGACCTCCGAGAAGTGAAGGAATGGTTGGAGGGGCTTCGTGCCAAGATCGCCGCACTAGCAGAGTGACTTGGGACAAGTCACGATGATTGTGTTGGGGGCCTATTGGGCATGGAATCCCCCCACAACAGGTTTTTGGGGCTCAAAGCCCAAGTTTTGGTTAGAGATGTTGTAAAACTCTGCAAATTGCGTGCATGGAGCACGAAGTGTAAAATTGAGTCATAGGGTTGTCCGCCCTAAACATTGTATTATAAAATAGTGTAAAGTCGACCTACCCATGGTTCACAGACCATGGGATTGTATAAATAGAGTGAGGCTCTAAGTTGTAAAGTTAGTTAATGAGTGATGGATAGAGAGAATAGCGAAGGAATGGTTCAAGCTTAGAGTAGAATTCTGAGTGTCTTGGGTTGTAGTAGTAGGAAGAGGCTCTGTAATTGAGTGCGTAGAGGCCTAGTAGAGTCTGCAGCTGAGTGCACAAATGCCTAGTAGAGTCTGCAGCTCAGTGCGCAGACCCCTACAGCTAAGTGCGCAGGGCAGTGATGGGTTTGTAAGTAAGATTGAAGATTAATAAAAGAGAAGTTGATTCATATTCCTGTGTATTTTCTGTGCATTATCTTCTTTATGGTTGTATTCATTTATGTATTGTGCGCACTGTTATGATTGATGAATATGTTGTAATAACCATAAATCTTACACACACAAGTTAAGTAATTGGTTAATTAACAAGGATCTTGGGTATTATACGGGTCGTGCCCTGAGTAGGGTTGCGCGGAAGCCGCACCACAGGTCGCGAAGGGATCACAAGTGCGCGTAGCGACAGGTCAGACTATGGACCTCCAGAAGCCCATCAGACATCCCTAGGGTGCGGAAACCTAGTTCTAGCACCCTCCCATACTACTTCGGGTGAGACCTCAGTTCGCGCTCCGTGGAGTGTTGCTTAAAGGGACCAGAGTACCAAGATTTGCTTAGCTAAAACACCTCTGAACCTGGGTGAGGCCCCACTAAGCCAACATATGGTGACATCTAAGTCCAATTGGGCTGCCATTCTCAAAGTGTTATATTCAAACTCAATAGAACTTAGAGCTTTCTTCCTATAAACTAAATCATATGGAGTGAATCAAGTAGTTATCTTCCAAGTGGTGTTATAGGCTCAAGTGGCCTCCACTAATCTATTTTCCAAATCTATCTTGCTACTGCTCGTATCCTTGGTGAGGATGCTCTCCAATGCCCTATTTGTAACCTCTACTTTCGCATCTGCTTGAGGGTGATAAGCATTAGATGTTCAGTGTTTGATATTATGTTGCCTCAGGATATTCTCAATCAAATGTGATGTGAATTGAGCCCCTTGATCTACGACTATCTCCCTTGGATACCCAAACTTGTAGAAAATATTTTCCCTTAAGAACTCAACCACTTTCTTCTTTGTTGCTGCTTTGGCAACTTGTGTCTCAACCCACTTTGTCAAGTAATCAATGCACACAATGATGTACTTTTTATGCCCTGATGGTGGATGAATTGGCCCAATGAAATCCATGCCCCACTTGTCAAATGGCTCTAGGGCCACTTGAGGTTATAGAGGAATCTCATCCCCGGGTGTGGTTTTCCTGATCCTTTGGCACTGATCTAGTCCCAGTTTGAAAAGATTTCCCCCAATCCAAGTGAAAAGGGCACTTTTCGTTACAATTATGTTCTTCTCACTGGATGATAGTTTTGGAGGAAATATCCCAACAACCAGGTAGTTGGCTATGTCAACAAACTGAGAGAGCACTGAGATAACAAATAGGTGTTAATCTAGAAGTTGATCATTGACCATCCCTTCATCACCTACAGTGAAAGTAAGTCTAGACAAAAAAATTGCAACTATATTTTATTTTCTTGGCTTGTCAATGATAGTTAAATCAAACTTTTGTAACACTAACAACCATCTAATGATTCTAGTATTCACATCAGGCTTATTCATCAAAAACTTAATAGCTACATGATCAGTATGCACAAAATTTTGGTATCCAGTGATGTAGTGTCTGAATTTGTTTAAGGAGTGTACAATAGCTAAGAGTTCCTTTTTAGTGAGAGAGTAGTTCAATTAAGCCTTAGGCAAATTTTCACTAATGAAATAAATGGCATAGGGTAACTTATCATCTATTTTCCCCAAGGCTACCCCCACAACTTTTTTTGATGCATCAGTATGGATATGGAAAGGAAAAGCCCAATTGGGACCCCTAAGTATGGGTGTAGTGGTCAATTTCTCTTTTAATATCTCAAGGGCCTCTTGGCAGCTACTTGTCCAATAGAATTCTGAGTCCTTGGCCAACAATCCAAATAATGGTGAAGCCACTTTACTAAAATCCTTGATAAACCTCCTATAATATCCAACTAAGCCCAAGAAACTCCTAACATCCCTCTGATTTTGAGGGGTAGGGACCCTTTTTATGATGGCAATCTTGTTCAGGTCCACTTGTATCCCTTCATGAGATATTGAATGTCCAAGGAAAGTCCCTACATTCATTAAGAATTCACATTTCTCAGGACTCAACAGGAGGTTCATTTCAATGCATTTTCTCAGGACTTTACCTAGATTAGAGAGATCCTTCAGGAAGTCACATCCATAGGGAGTGAAATCATTGATGTATATATCCACAGAGTCATGAAAAATCTTAGCAAAGATGCTCAGAACTTCCCTTTGAAAAGTGGCAGGGGCATTGCATAGACCGAATGGGAGGACTCTATAAGAAAAGGTACCCTAAGGACATGTGAATGTAGTCTTGTCTTGGTCTTTAGGGCTGATCTGGATTTGATTGTAACCACTAAATCCATCCAAGAAAGAGAATAACTTCTTCCTTGCAAGACCATCTAAAACTTGGTCAATGAAAGGAAAAGGGAAATGGTCTTTCTTTGTGGCCTTGTTCAGTTCTCTATAATCCACACAAATCCTCCACTTCCCATTCTTCTTTGGGACTAAGACTAGAGGGGACACCCACTCACTATCTGAGATGGGGTATATGAACCCTACATCCATAAACTTTTGTAATTCTTCCTTTATTGTGTCCTTAAGGGTTGGGTTGATTCTCCTCTGAGGTTGGTGCATAGGTTTTCATCCCTCTTTGATGTAGATGTGATGAGTAGAAACCATGGGATGCATCCCCTTTATTTTTTTATAATTTCAAGAAAAGGCATCTATGTGTTCTCTTAAAATCTTGCACAATTTCTCTTCCTATTTGTCCGAGAGAGGGGTTAATCTTTAAGGTTCTAGATGGGCCAAACTCTACAACTTTGATATGTTAAGGAATTAGGTCAACTGGACATAACTCAATCCAAGGACTACTTTCAGATTCTTTCACTAGCTAATCAAGAGGCATGGTATTTGGGGACTGGCTCTGAAGGATATGGTCAATGAGGCCATCTTCATCAGGTTCCCCCCCTCCTATAACAACGTCTAGGGTATAGATTGTGTAGGATATTGTATGATACTCTTTGTCTTCTTCCTCCTTTTCTAGCCACAAGGGTAAGTCATGCTCAATGGATGGATCAGCAGGAGGATACAATACATTAGAGGAAATTTCAGCCTAAAAGTGGCCTCCTAAAGAAAAATCATAAAATAATAGTTAAAATAATAAAACAAGAGTTATGAATTTTGGAGGGAAAAGAAGAAAGCTATTTTTTTTACTTGTAATTTTGGCTTATCTCCTTATAGGTTTACTCAAATTTCAAGTGTAGACACTTGTTGAATGCGGAATTAAATTCCACATCCAATGAGTACCCATTATCCATACTTTTGAGAAGACCCACATTGATAAAAATTGAAGATACATTAAAAAAACGTGTTGAACACACTTTTTTAATGTATCTTCAATTTTTGTCAATGTGGGTCTTATCAAAAGTATGGATAATGGGTACTCGTTGGATGTGAAATTTAATTTTGCATCCAACGAGTGTCTACACTTGAAATTCGAGTAAGCCTATAATGAAATAAGCCAAACATTCAATTAAAAAAAGTAGTTTTTCTTCTTTCCCCTCCATAATATTTACATGTACCTCTTTTTAAATTTAAAGGATTTTGATTGGTTTACATATTTTGACATGGAAATTACATGAAAATTTCATGGGCACTTTTAGGCTGAAATTTCCTCTAATGCCAATTGTTTAGACAAATGTCCATTTTTAATGGTTATGTTCCCAACCCTGCAACTAATGTAAGCATCATCAGTGGCTAACCATGGCCTTCCCAAGATGAGAGGATAGCCATTGAACTTGGTTTTGGGCTGGAGAACCAATAAGCCAGTAGCATACTCCTAAGAGTCAATGGAGACCATGACATCCTCAACAACTCCCTCGGGAGTTATTGTGGATCTATCTGCAAGTTGCAGAATTGTAGTTGTCTTTCTCAAAGCTCCTTCGAGGTCTAGATTTAAAATGGTTTCTTTGGTCATCACATTGATGGTAGCCCCAAGATAAATCAAGGTATGAGGGACAATGATGCCATCAATATGCACATCCACTACTAGACTTACAGGGTTAAAGTATTTTGGAAAAATTACTCTCCCCAGCATCAAATCAGATAATTAACCAATAAAATTGATTGTGGGGATGTCTCTTTTTCTTCTCCCATGATGTTTGAAACATTTCTCCTTAATAAGCTTATTATAGATGGGAACATCATTAATAGCCTGGAGAAGGGGTATTTTAACACAGATTCTTCAATTCTCCTAAAAGTTCAATCTCTTATGGGGTGTGTTGGCTAGGGTGGATCAATCTCTTAGGAAAAGGATGTGGATTTACTTGAGGGGTACTCTCTTCCTTTTCTTCTTCAATCCCTTTAGGTGGAGATGGTGTATGGTTATCTCAAAGCGCTCTTCTAGACCTAAGGTTGATCTCTTGGATCTCCACATCATAAGTAGGGTAAGATGTCTCTCCACTGTAGACCTTTTGTGTCTGCTTGTTACTTGGGTTCAGATTGGGTTGAGCAAGCATTTGAGGTTGCTTGGGTGGAGGCAATAAAGTAGGAGGTTGGTTGAGTTGAAGCCTCCAACCTTGTGATGGGTTGTTCCATTTAGGAGGTTGGGAAGCATATGGATGAAATGGTTGATTGATAGTTTGAGGATGATATGGAGGAACATAGGGCCAAGAAGGAGGTTTGGAACATGATGGATGAGTGGAAGAGTACCAGGGTGGAAAGGGTGCATTATGGTTTGGATGGTAATAAGAGTAAGATACACCTTGCATGCCTTGTTGGTATGACTGAGGTCCTTGAGGCCTCCTTTGATTTATAAAGTATAGTTTCTCAGCCCCACCTTCTTCCCCTTGGTATACAAATTTTAAACCAGAAAAATAAGGGAATTTATCTGTGGCATGGTTTTCCTCACAGACTGAGCAGACCTCTATGACATTTAATGGGAATTCATTCATGGGGTGCCTTCTAGTGCATTTAGGGTAGAAAATAGCTAGGGATCTCTCTAATTCCTCTTGTTTCCTCTTGATCTGCATGGTATCCATTTGCAAAGAAAAGGTATGCAACATTTTAGTTTTAAAGTCCTCCAACATGTTATCAATCTCATTCTTGATGGAAGTTGTGGAAGGAGAGGAACTGAGCAAGCCTTGAGTAGCCCTACCCTTCTTTCTAGCAACCCTAGAGTGATTCTTGAACATAATTTTAATGTCATCATAGGATAACTGATAGATATATACCCCAGAGAACATGTTGAGGGTCTCCAACATGTCCTCCCCGATCCCTCAGATAAAAACTAATTTGAGTGATTCAGGATCAAGGGTGCACCTGACCCTCCTATAACTGAGTTGAAATATCTCCTCATAGTCTTTTAGTGATTCGTCCAGTCCAAGAGTCATTCTAAAGATTTCTTCCTTCATTTATTTGGACATACAATAGTTCCTTTACTTGTCATTAAAGGCTTGTTGCATTTGAGGCTAGGTATTGATGTTACCCCCAGGCAAACCCATAAACAAGCACAAGGCTACATCGTTAAGGGTAGAGGGGAATAGGTTCAACTTCTGGTCATCAGAGGCATAGTAATAGGTCCTACATACAACAAAAAATTCAAACATGAAGGTATCAGGATCCTCAGAGGTTAAGTCATGAAAGTGTGGAAGGGAGGTAGGTCTTATATTCTTCATTCTAGCCTCTCCATTAGTCTCTCTTATAGGAAAAACCTCATTGTTCTTGTTTTTAGCCATAGGTTGGGTAGGTGAAGTGGGTTCTTCTTCTTCCACAATAGGTTCTTCAAATATTTTAGGTTTCTCACCTAGAGGGTGTTATATCTCCCCTTTAGTTAGAGAGGGAAGCTGACAGTCACCGAAGAAGAGTGAAAGTTGACTGCTTGAGGGAGTGGGGGTTTTTGGTAAGAATTTTCCTTGAGTATCTCTACTCCTACGAGGCATGAAAGAAAAAATTTCTCTTTTTCTTTTATGTTTATTCTTCAGAACTGCATGCAAAACATAAAATAATGCTTAAGCAGAAATAATGTCTGCCTAGACACCTCCCCGATAATGTCGCCAAAAAAGAGGTAATCCCAGTTATTGCACCAAGAGTGTTGCAACTCCCAAGGGCTCCTCAACTCTATTTATTAACCCGGGGTTCGTACAAACTTCGAGGTGACAATGCTATATGCATTGTAGATTGGATTCTTCTCATGCCACCCTTAACTAGGACGTATGATCAACAGTGTTCCAAAACCATTCCTCCTACTGCATTATAATGAAAGTTAGCTAATGAAGGTGAAATTTAGAAGCTACCTCTAACTTTGAAAAGGAAAATGCTATTAAATTCAACTTGAAAATATCATAGAAACAATTCATGAAAAGGAAAGTGTTAAACTACTTGTAGAAAGGAAACTACATTATCTTGCAATCATCCATATAGTTATCAGATCTACTTGTAGAAAAGAAGCTAACCTACCAAACCCACAGGGGCGTCACTCAATGGACCTCTGACATATCACGTGCATTCATGGTATACTAAACAATACCCCTAATTTGACTACATATTGGAAAATACCTCTAAAAATCACATTATTTAACCCCCTACCAATATGAACCCAATACACCTTCCCAATTTGAAAACCCCCTATTTTCACTAGATATTGCAGGTATCCACTTTTATATTAACATTTTTTATAACCCTTTATATTTTTCCATTATCTTTGATCTCCAATTTTTATACCTGCCAATATAAAATCCCTTTACCCCATATATATCCCCCAATATGAATTCACGTGGTATGGTATTGCTCCCCCAGTGAAGCCCCCATGACTAAACCATGATTCAAGATTCTATGTACCATCTAACTAGCACACACTTTCTTGTAAATCAATGTTCTATTTGTGCCAAATCTGTGACAAAGAAAATAACACTTTTATGTCTTTGCAGTGAATGAAGAGGAGGATTTGGAGTGGCCTAGGAGCATCCCTTGATCATGAAGTCACAACTGGGGGTCAACATCCTTCTAAACTAAGTCCAAATTGCAAAAATGATCAAAGTTGGTGAAGAAACAGGTGTGCTATTGGAGGTTGCTATAGGTGTGCTATATGAGGCTGCTATAGGTTCCTTGTATTGCTACAGGAAAGCTTGTAATGCTACAAGAGCGCTATCAAGAAGGTTTAATAGGTGAAAATGATGGTTTCAATGTATGGAAAGGTGGATGAAGGTTGAGGTAAATGATTGAAGGGTGGCCAAATCCCCTTGCCAAGCTCATAGCCTTTTGAAGGTCCGTTTTACACTAGGAGGGATGCTCTCGGTGATCCTAGGAAAATGATCTCATGAACATAATTTTTAGGACCTAATTTGGGGTTGACAAGAAAAGATGAGGAATTCCAAGATGGAGGTAGTGAAGGTGCCCTTGCATACAGATCCAAACAACCCTGCAATCATCACATGCATATACCCATTTATCATTGATAAAATGAAACAACTAATAGTGGAAAAGATGAGTTGAATTTAAGTTTTATCTAATCTATGCCAAAAATCCAATCTAATCAATAAACCAACTCCTAAGCTACAATAAGGACATGGAAAATAATATGACTAACATAAATTTTCTTCCAAGAAATCATAAACATAATACTTTTGGATTGTGGTTGTAAATAATTCTATTCATGCTCCCATGAGAGAGATGAGGTAGAGGTTGCAATCACATATTTTGATGGATTATTCTCTACTGAAATGCAAGAAACTAGAAGTGCTATGAACTAAAAGAGATACAAATACACAAGAGGGACCTAAGCCACTGGGGTTGGGCCCAAACCCAAGAGCCTCAACCCTATGGAACTAACTCAATGATGAATCAATAAGAAGCTTCTCATTATCATTGAATCAATGTCTAATACATCACATAACAGTAAAAAATAATAGTGCCAAGTTCTTGAGCTCAATAACCACCTAGATGAAAAACAAAACTTGAATCCCAATGAGCTCTTCTACATACTTATTTATACAAGAGGGTAGCTACTAGTAGCTCCCTATAAAATAGTAGTATTTGTCACCCAAAACTTGAGAATGGTATTTTTCATTACTTGCTCTTTCTTGGCTACCAATGACCTTGTTACTTTCACTTACTTGGCTCCCAATGACCTCAAGCTGATGAGAGAGAGAGGGTATTGTAATATTGGGTTGATTGAGGGAGTTAAAGAGGTGGACAACCCCCTAGATTCTCTCCTTTTTGTCTACTCCAAGCCCCTGGATAGAAATCATCTAAAAAATTGCTCCATTTCCTGCAATTAAACCATATTAAGCCACATGTCATAACAAACATCCTTTATCCTTCTCACTAAGAATAATTTAACAAAAAATGTAAATAAATGTGAGAAAGAGATAGTTATAAAGCTAGAGGATGGCATCATGACCCTTATAATGTACCTATTGATGAGCCTCATCAGCTGGTCAACACCCATTGCTCCCTTGTGCAGGTGCGCTGACTCTAGAAATTCAGGAAAATAAAAAAATATTTCGAAGCTTCCTCTTCCACAAGCTTCCAAGGTTATTTTAACTATTTACCATGGATAAGGAGCTCAAATCCTATATGATCATATCTTGGATATTTCACCCCTTATTCGTTGATCTCATCCTCCCATAATATGTGGATCTCAAGCCGATATTGGTAAATCCTAAACTACCACTTTTCTCTTATAAATTTACTGCCATCCATAGCATGAGGGTTGGCTTCTGGAGATTGATAGTACCCTTATGTTGCTACCTCGAACCTAAAGGATTCATCATATTGATGCATTAGGGTTGATATTGAGGTGTTCTTTGTGACAAGGCATGACAAGTCAACTTGGGGATACATTTACAAAGTTAGCTACTATTTATGGTTGCAAACTCTCTCCTATTTCTATTAATACAAAGAGTATATTGTTTTACTATATTCGTTGTGTTATATTTGCACCCATGTATTTCAATTTCATGTGGATTTATTGAATAGAGATGTTAGATTATGCCACGTGGATGTTGTGGATCCTTTGCTTGTTTTAGTCGTGTGTGAAGGTTCTAATCATAACACTTGGATATATGATTGGAGCTTACAAGGAAGAGGAAAGGGAGGTTTTCTTTTGACTCCAGGTAGGATTCTTTCCCATACTCTAATTTATCTAAGGAAAACTTCATGTTTTTTGTCTCATGTTGTTCCAGATCAGACCAATAGATCTAGGGAATCCACCTTTGTCAGCAATTGTGAAAATTCCACATAATAAAAGATTTGCATGAGAAGGAAAATTGAATAAAAAATAGAGGAAAATGAAAAAAATAGTGGCCCCAATGGTAAAAAGGCTTATGAGAAACAATTCACAACTTTTTTTAGTTCAGTTTTGGAGCTCTATTTGATTCTCTCATTATCTTATACTGTTGCACACATAGAGAATTCTTGGAGCACTCCAGCATTGGAGAAAGGAAGGAAAAGGAAGGACAAGGAAAGAAAAGGACAAGCAAGGAAGGTTGGATCAAGCAGCTTCAGTGGGAGGATTTTGTAGGTAACAGGTTACATGTGTGATTTCCTAGCTGAGGTGTGAATGCATGGTACATGCATTTGTTTAATTTGTTAATTTGTTGTCATTGGCATGGGTTTTTCTTGGTTTGATAGTGGTTTCAGCCTTGCCTTGCGATTTCCTGGATAACCAAGGTATGATGAGATTATTTTCTTGTTGAGCTTTGCATTGTCGAAAGGTTTTGGAATTGGGTGAGGTGGTCTCAAGAAAATTCCCAAGGGTTGGGGGTGGAGGTGGCTTAATCTTTAGGTAGCCCTCGACAGGTGGGTGAAGACAAGAAAGTTCCTAAAGCTAATGGTGATGAAATTTTGAGGCATCCAAGCTTGTTTTGGATTTGTGATCTCTTGACTAGTTTTGGCGAGATCACGATAGCCTGAGGGTGGAGGTGGTTTAATCTGTGGGAAGATTTGGTTTTTTGTGTTTTGATATCCCACATTCATGCTTGGAATATGGCATGAGGGTGATTGATTGAAAGAAAGATTTGGTTCAGCCCAATCTATGGTTGGGTGGTAGGTGGAAGTCCCTAACTTGGTTGGCTTTTGCACAAGTTAATAAGAGTTATTTTCTTATTGTAATATATGGTAACTTGTACTTATTATTATGATTATTCTATGGTTTTTTTGTCATGGTTAATAATCTAATTATATGCTGGTTATAAGCATGGATTTTTAATGTGCTCTAACTATGACTTGTTCATGATTTGATAAGTATATAAATGAATGATGAATGCATGGACTAACAAGTGCTATTGAAGCTAATATGAGAGGGAATTAGACCTTCTTGATGATTATCAAAAGGACCAGAAACCATTATGATAAAATATGCGTTCATGATCTGTAACTCTTATGTTATCCATGTGTTTGATGAAATGTCTACTATGGATTAGGCATGTTTTGAGTCAATTCTTCTTCAAGTTTTTTATGAATGACTTTGTTGTCATGTCATTTATCATTCTGAGAAGTTATATGTAGCTTTGGAAAGTGGCGTGGAGGCTATCCTGGAAAAGTGGCTAAGATCTGGGGACCACACCCTCTGAACTTAAGGATTTGGGCTACAACCGCATGAATATAGTGTTGTGCATGCAGTTGGAGAGCCATAACCACACTCTTGCAGGCTTGTGCATGCGGTTGGGGTATTAGGTCAGATAAAAATAGCTTCAGTTCGGGGTTTGGTCACCTAGGGTGGTTCTTTGGCCCCTTAGTGTCCTGTATGTCTTGAGGGATGTTTGTTAGTTGTCATTTGTCAGCCCCACTTCCATAACTGAAGCTTGGAGGTTGGGTCATGTCATAGTGGAGATTTGGTTCACATTTACTCGGAGGGCTTGAAAAAGCAAGTAAATGTGGGGTGGCGGTGTTCAGGTAGTATGGATCGCAATAGGTAATCTCACCGTTAGGGGAGGCCTGCAAAAGGAAACCCCCCATAAGCAATCGAGGATGGATACAATGGCTTAGGAAGCTACGCAATCCTATATTGATTTAGTGTCGAAGGAAGGAAAGGCCATTTTGGAAGCATTGGAGCAAGATGCCATAGAACAAAGAATTAACAAATTAGAGGGTCGATTTTTTGAAGAGGTGGACTAGGTAATTGATACGGCGGTCTCAAGGACCCGTGAAACCCTCTTCCACAAGACGGTGGACACGACATGTCACATAAAAATGCTCATGGGAAAGGTTATTACAGTGACGTGAACATGCATAGGTGCTCAAGGATTCTAGAAGAAATAACTTGACATTATCCAGAAAAGGATGGAGCGTCTGGAAACCCATCTACGAACAGTGGTGGATATTGAGCATTGATAGAAGGACCACATTGACACTCTAGCAAACAAATTTGATGGTTTTCTCCATTATGTCCACCACCTGGGAATAATCCCAGGAAATGGAGAGGATTTGCTTGTGAAAGTGTGTCGATTCTGCTTCTGAAGAACCAAAGGAGAGTTGTATCATTAGGATAGTGACCTAGAGCGAGCTAAACTAGCAAGAACGCCTTTCGGAAAATACCCTGAACTTTATCTTGATGTCTGAATACTACTTCTTGGTTATTTTTGGTTGTTACACTATTGTTGTTATATTCCTTTTGTTATATTTAGTCTTTTTTGTAGAACTAGTACTATTAGGGCTGAGTTTTCTCATAGATTTAGACCTCCTCTGTTCAAGGCCTATAGAAGTTATAAGGAGGACCAAATAAATATGCTTTTTTGTAAGTTTTGGTTGAAGCAAAAGAATGTTAGTAATTTCAAGAACTAGGGTATGATGAAAACATGGCTCTATTGCAGCTAGTCTGGTTTCCAGTCTGGCATACAAGCTGGCAACATATGTAATTATGTTTTGAAAGTTGAATATAAATCCCATTACTTACAAAAAAAAAAAAAACACTTTGAAAGACAAGTCATAGAAATTAGTGTTTTCGACTAGTCCAAAAACTAAGCTCACACATGTGTTGGTAGAATTGTCATATGTTAAGCTTAGAAGTCCAAATTGAGTTCCACTACTTCCTTTAGAAAGAAGATAGAGAATATAATTTTGGGTAAAATTTTTAGAATAAGATATGAAATATGAAATATGTGTCATTCTGTTGTAACATTATTTAGTTTTGAGAAGTTAGCATATTAGTCAAAATAATTTAAAAATGTTAAGTTAGGATATGGATGCAAAAGAAAGAAAAGTTAAAATGTTAGGAAAATTTAATGTTTTATAGGCATCCATATCAATAAAATGATAGGTGTTAGCTTCCCTAAATAAAGAAGGCAAACGAAAAATAAAATTCTAGGGAAGAAAAAAGAAAGGAAAGGCTTCATTTTATGTTTTTATAAATGCACAGGTTGCTAGTCTAAATGCGCCACAAACAAACATCAAATGTGTTTTCATGTGCAAAAGAAAAAGACAGAGGAGTAAAGGTTTACTCTAAGGTTTTATATATCAAGCATTTTGGGTATTAATCCTATTCCTAAGTTTAAATTCCCAATTCATTATTCCCTCCGCTCATATTTTCCCTCTACCCACTTATCCCTAAGTTTTAAATCCCATATTTCCCCTCATATATTGCACATATTCCCAACGCATTAAGTATTTAACTCCCGCCGGCCCCACCAGGTGTCCCGTCACAACATAAGTTAACCTTCTGCCATATTACGCTTCATCTCTACCCATCTTCCCACATCCGATGGCCTGCATGCGATTTCGCCCCCCCCCACCATTCGAGATTTATCGTCCGGGGGGGTGGTCCAAAATGGGCGGTATACCAAACCGCGCCCACCCGTACGTGTCAGCTCCTCAAAATTTTGGACCCCCTCGAGTGAAACCACTAACCTCTCCCCCCCCCCCGAAAAGCTGATTCCATCCATCCCGATACCACCTTCCTACCCGTTACACTCCCGCCATTCACCTTCCACCACCTCATCTATCCATTAAACTCCATCAAATCACATTCATTCCCTCCAGAATTAACCCGTTAAGCATTCAATTGGCTTAGTCGTTAATTCAACGGACCTGTGCCACCTTCAACGGAAAACCAAATTTGTTATATAAACCTCTTTTCTATTTGAGAACTGGTTACTGAATTCAAGCTCTATCATTATTAATTGATTTCTTACAGGTATTGCTGGACTCAATTCTGACAGTTTCAATCACCAACGACATCTCTGTTCAATCATTTTTATCCCATTACCTCTGATTTTGTTTCAAAGCATGATCCCTCTCTGTACATTCAAACCTCCAGTCATTTTCACTCCTGTTTTTAGCCATAGCCAATATGCCTCCAAAGGATAAAGGACCAGAGGAACCTATCAATCCTCTGATCTTTCCTCCTCTGATCTTTCCTCCCATAGATCTTCACCACGTCCCTATGGATGATAGAGACTACATATTTCAAGTCTGATGACTTCCAGCTGTGGGAGTCAAATTTACCTCACTACATATTTCCTCGTACCCACTACACCCCAAATTTTATTAGAAAATGTCATGCATACTATTTTCCAAGACAAAGGGTCATAATCACCCCGACTGGAGAAATTATGTTTAACATAACTCCTCAGGCCATTGATCAGATGATGCAAGCCCCCTCAGTAGAGAATGCTACACCATTTTCCTATGCAATACTGGTTGAACTATACCAAAAACTAGACTTTGCCAAAAGAGCCCAAACTCTTGAGTTGTTTTTGACAGAAGATGCTTCATTTTCAAAGAAAAATCCTCATCCCTCCTCCATTTTCCCTAAGAGAGCCAAGCAGATTATCACTGTTGTTTCCTCTCTCCTTGATTACTATTCTGATCAATGGGTAGATGAGGCCATTATAGGATTTTTTTTCCATCTTCTCTGCTAATTCTAAGCCCTCCATTGTGTTTAATTTAAGCCATTTTCTTGTAGAGTCCATTCATCAGCAACTTGTTAAATTTCCAACTGAGGAGGCATTCAAATATGCCTCTGTGTTAGTCTACATTTTCCTATACTTTCAGGGGACAACATTAACCTATCTTTGCAAAAGCTGGATGAGAAGGGAAAGTAGCAGTCAGTCATATTTTGGACTACTCTGGTCATGAAGGAGCAGAAAGAGTACACTTATAAACAATTTACAAAGATTTTTGTTCTCCCAGAAATAGGTCTCTTGAGCATCAGAATAGAACCAAGGATTAGTGAAGAAATCAAAAGGGTGTTGCAGCTGTCAGATCAAGTTCATATAGGGGATTGGTACCTTTATGAAAATTATACAGAAATAAGAATATTTGGATGCGAGCTCCCACCTTACAAGCTGCCAAAATTCCTCCCAATGATGATTTTTTTTCCTTTGAGTACATAAGGCAGATGATCAACAGGGCAGCAGGGGAAGAAGAAAATAAGCTCCTGAAGGAAATGCATTAAGATTCACCTGGTCATATGATCCATTAGGGATCATTTCTAAATTAAGGGTAGAAACCAAGTCTACTCCTTAATTTCACATAGCTAGGCAAGGAATAGAAAAGTACAAGAATCAGTTAGAGTGGGTTGAGAACACCTTACAGGAGGCAGAAGAACAACATGTATCATCATCTACAATGCAGAATCCTACCATGCAGGAGAAGACAACCAAGAGGAGCAGAGAGGAAGAGTCCCCTTTAGGGACATGCATCTTCAGTGAAGGGTTTAAAATAATGTACAGAAATAAGACCAAGCTTAGTTCCAGACTGAGCCTTAGCAGAGATTCAGAGCAGCAAATCATTATCACCACTAATGAGCCACTTGTTTCTTCATTAGTGGGTGATCAGTCCACATAGTCTCCTACCACCTCCACAATTTCACAAGAGAAACAACAAATTGTGTAGACCAGCACACCCACTTCAGGTGAGGTAGAGAAGAGAATAATGGACATCTTCAAGGAGATAAAAATCAGAAATGAAGCCTTGAAGATTAACACTTACAACTAGTTATGGAAACAGACTTCTGGTTCCCAAAGCAGGCTACTATCAGCCTTTGACTCATAAAAGGGGAAAATGCAAACAGAATTCCTACAAGCACATGTTCCCCAGCCCAGGACTGCATCAGAATACAAAAATACATCTTTTGAGTTTGATGTGAAGGATATACATCCCATTGACCAAATGGAGATGCATAAGTAGATTGGGGAAATTATTTTCTCTACTGTCACTAAAACTACCATGAATTTGTCCAAATTGTAGGTTACATTAGCAAATTTCCAGTCACATCTAAAGATGGAGAAGGTCTCTACACTTGCCAAAGACACTAGGATTAAAATCCTAGAGGATTTGGAATCAAACTGGGTTATGATCCTGCAAACATCAATGCTGCAGAGGAACTTATCACGAAGAAGAATTTGGATATAGCAGCATTGAGGAAGCAGTTAAAACTACTAGCTACTGAAGATCCTCTAGCCAAGGATATTGAAGAGACAGAGACTCAAAAGGCAGATATGATGAAGCTCATCATCAAGCAGATTGCACTAGAAGAACTCCCTATCATAGTCATTCCTACAGTGATATCTGCTACAACAAGTACAAGAGATGGTGCAGACTAGTTGGCCAATGTAGTCCAAAATATGTCTGTTCAGACTAAGGAAATCTAGAAATTGCAGGATCAAGTGAAACTTCTAGAGGATTATCAAAAGATATCTAAGATTTTTCATGCAGCAGAGCTTCAAAGAGCTAAAAATTAGATAGAAGTATGGAAGAAGTCAACAGCTAAGTCTTCCATTGGCCACACTCTGGGTCATGTCAAGGAAATCATATGGAACAACATCATTGAGGAGATAGATGAAATCTGGCCATGTATCCAAATTATTTTTGAGTAGAAGGAGTTGATGGAAAAGGAAAAGCATTGCCAATATAAATGCTCAATTGGGAGAGATGCCTGCTACAGCCAACAACATTATAAAGTTCCTCAACTCCAAGACTAGATATGATCTGGATGATCTAGGAGTGGATGATAGGACTGGAACCATCTTGGAGGTGAAGAAAGTTTTGACCAAGAAGAACTTAGTTGTACAGTTGATAGAGAAGTATCACACTCTTGAAGTAGCATTCAACAATTTTTTCACAAGAATTGATGCATTGAACAAGAAGGGTCTTCCTTCACTGTTTGTAATCAATGATAAATTAATGACCAGGGAAGACTACATGAAGAAGCTTCAGGATATTGCCAGGGATACAGCCAAGTCCTCCAACATCAAAGGTTCCATGACAGGCATGGCATTTTACGAAGCCATCAACAACATATGTTTTATTCAACATGAGATAAAACATATTTTCACTATAAAACCCACTTTTTCCCGTTACATTAAGGTAGATGAAATCTACCATAAGGTAACCAAGATAGCAATCCCAGATGAAGAACAATGGGAAAAGCTATGTGAATTTTAGGATTAGAGGACATATCAGCTTCACCAGCGTAGCACCCGAATAGTGGCCACTCAGCAACAACTTTCCTTCAAAACATGGCCAGATGTTCAGATTCATTCTTTTTTATTGAATTACTTCTGTTTTTGTTAGTTTTAAGTAATAATAGAATGTCATGTCACTTAGGAATTTATTGTAATATTTTGTAATTTTGTTTAAATACTTCAGCGTGTTGAAGTATTGAGGGTTGCACCCTTGAACCAATTATCACACAGATTTATACTAAGCTAGAGCATTTTTTATTAAATAAAAGATTCTGGATTTACTTCATATGGCTTGTCTCTCAGTGAGTTGTTTTCATCATGTTTTTCATTATGTATTCTTCATATAATTTAATTATTTTATAGTCATCCGATTGAAAATTTAATTGAATCTCAGTTTCATTTTGAATCCGCTGTGAAGTTGCATTTAAATAAGAGATTAATTTGCAGAACTATCTGTTATTGTAAATTCCTCTTTGAACTTAAATTGCACTAGATTTCTGTAATAGTTTAATTATATTCTGTTGATCTAGGAAACATTGTTTTCTTGATTTCTGCTTATAAATGGTTAAATACTCAGTCTGAATATTAAATCACTTATACTTCTCTATATTCTACTTATCCATCCCACTTAAATCAAAATAACCATATGTATTTAAAGAACAACCTTTTGTTTTATTAAGGATCTTTCTAAGTTTAAAGCACTTGTTTTTAAATAGTTCACTGGTCATCCAAACCATTAAAATCAACAAAACATTTTAGATGCTTTGGCATAGCCAATTGACCTTAGGTTATCTCAAAGGACAACATCAGACTGGCACCATTGCCGGGGAGTGAAGAACTAAAAGATAAAATTTCCATAGGGCAATGATTTTCCCTTTCCTTTAAGGTAATAAAGGATAAGGTTATAGGTAAAAAACATTTAGCTGGTGATACCACTAGTCCAAGCTGGATCCATATAAGCATACTAGATCACGTTCTGATTCTGAGATTGTTAATCCTCTACCAAACCCAGAAAGACTCATCAGGGGAGCCTCTTCAAGGAGAAGATCTAGAACACCTTCTTCTTCTTCAGCTTTACACCCTGAAGACATTACATCTGTAGATCCCTTTTCATTTATACCAACCAATCCTAATTGGATTGACCTACCTCCTAGGGTTTTTGATCTTATTTCCAGAGGAGTAGACCTTCCATCGGCCTTTTTAGTACAGTCACTTGAATCATATCAAGTTCCGTCCATTCCTATCAAATCACCTTCATCTGAGGAAGAATTGGGTTTACATTTGTTGAAAATGCAACAAGATGATGGAGCTTAGTGGAAAGGAGTCACCTTCACTAAGTGTGCCCGCAGGCTATTTTTGGCGCAAAGTCTATTTTTAGACTATGTCTATTTTTAGACATATGGATCATAGTCCATGAGTTGCAGGATGTAGTTTATGGATGATTGGTCATGTTGGGAAAAATAGATGGACTTCTATTTTTGGTTCACAGCGGAGTGATCAGAGTCTATTTTTAGACTGCCAGGCTAAAAATAGAAACAGTCAGATATTATTAGCCCTTAGTAATATTTGGACTCTAAACATTATCTTATTCTCTTGGAGCACTTCAGTTCGAGCTACGAACGTGGTACATGCAACTGAAAAAAGGAATCACGTGGTTTCTTATGTGTTAGTTGAGCTATTGCATGGAGGACTTCAGTTAGAACTCATGCATGTGAGTTCTGTGGAGTTGGATGTGGAGTTGATGGAGTTGTGTTCAGTTTGACTTAGTTGAACTAGTTGTATTTATTCTAACTAAAGAATACACTAGTGATGAGTTGTGTGATTTAAATATTAATTAATTCACTAATTATTAACTCATAAAGAAACTAAAGAATACATCAGTTAACTTAGTGCATGGACAGTTCAACAGAGACAGGTGTTAGAGGTAAGTGAAAGGGTGAGTTGTGACCATCAGTTGTGCATGAGATTTGCACATGCATGGGATTGAGTTATGCCAATGAGGATTGTGTAGTGTGGGCCAATATCAAGGAAATTGTAGCTTGTGCTCACGTGATTCTCTTGCAGGATTGTGCAGTGGAGGTAGGCAAAGCAGCAGAGGAGATTTGAACCTGTGACTTGTTCGGGTCTGAGCTAGTTTTGTGTGTAACAGGTGGAGATAGTACTGAGTACTTGTGAGGAGTATTGTACTATGTATTGTTACATGTTCTCAATCATTATAATATACAGATAGTGTGGGGTTTTCAGGTGTATGCTTTCCCCGGGTTACATACTGTGTTAATGTGTGCATGCGATTGATGTTTCATTGTTTTTAATGCTGCTAAATTGATGATCAACGTAGAGGAGGTTATGTATTATGCATGTATTCCGAAATAGTGTATAATCGGGATAATCTCTGTGAATAAGTGTTTATTATTCAAAATTTCTACATGGTATCAGAGCCAGGTTATTTGTAGAAAAAATTTCTACATGGTATTAGATCTCTTTGATTTGTAGAAAAAGTTCTACAGGATATCAAAGTGAGGATTGATCATCAGATCTATTATTCAGAAAGTGATTACATTTTATTTCTTCAGGCAGAGTCTGTAATTGGGCCAGGTAGTCTCTGGATTCATCCTTCTTTTAGAAGGTGAGATATCTGGTGAATGCCCATACAGTCGATCTCTATATAAGAAATACTTTGTTCTCACGAATTTTAGATCAGAAGTGGTTGAGTTTTGAGCTGGTGGAATGGCGCTCAAGGATACACTCAGAAACATCAAAGCTGAGAATGGAGATGCCACAGATTGTCCACAGAAGAAGAAAAATAAGCAAGCTGTTGGATCTGCAGTGGGAGAGGCCTTAGCCTCGTAGTTTGAGCTGAATTGTTTGCTGATTGCATGCTTGGTATCAAGTGTGATGGGATCGGTATGGTTCTTGGACAGTGGTGCATCTTCTCACATTACAGGAGATCGAGATTTGTTTTTTGATCTGGATGAGAAAGATCTTGGAGTGCACATCGAGATGAGCGATGATGGTAGATACATTGCGACTGGTATCGGTACCATTTCCTTTGAGAGGGAGTCTGGTAAACGCTTCATATTGAAGGAAGTGATGCATGTTCCAGGATTGAAGAAGAATCTTATCTTTGTGGCGATGTTAGAAGACAAGGGATATGATGTTGTCTTCAGTGAGGGAAAGGCTTTCCTGCGCAGCAAGACAACTGGAGAAACCCGGAAGATAGGGGTTTGAGTCAGGAAACTTTATTAGTTGCATGTAGATGCATGCAAAGCCTTGAGCAGCAAGGCAACTGATGGAAACTTGGTGGTTGAGAGGGAGCATATATTACCTCTCAACATGCAGAGCCAAAAGAAGTCTCAGACAATTGTGGAGGAGCCACGATTGGTGCAGCAGCTTCAGGAGGTTGTGGAGTAGCCACAATAAGGGAAGCTGAGAGGAGATCGAGTAGAGACATCTACTCATGCAGAGACTTCCAGTAGGGGGAAAATTCGAGCCAGGTGGGCTGAGGGATCGCATGCAGCCATACCTCCAGGTAGGAGGTGGGGTGATGTGGATTGATCGTCCCAAGGAGGAGGGGCAAGATCCTTGAGGTACCCAACCTCTTGGATGAGACCTTTCTACAGGAGCCCCGATGTGGAGTAGCAAGAACTGATTGATTGGGTAGAGACAGATACGGATGGAGCGGCAGAGAGAGCGACAGTGTAGGGAATCCCAGGACAGCGCATAGCTAGCAGGCTGCAGCAATGTGAGAGGCACAAGTGTTTTGCACAGTGCTAGGTGGCATAAAGAAGTGTGCAATGGTGCGATATGCATGGAGATGTTTCAGTAGCGTAGATGTCAGAGAGGGAGCCCTTGTTAGTAGCAGGTAGAGCTTCAGCATTAGAGTATGTTCCTAGCCCAACAGAGTGGTTAGTTGGGAGTGTTTTTGTTCCAAGTGTTGTTGGAGCAAGTGGACCGAACATTCAGAGTTGCAGGATAGGGGTTGCTAATAATCCATATCTTGTTGAGAGGGAGTGTTGAAAATGCAACAAGATGATGGAGCTTAGTGGAAAGGAGTCGCCTTCACTAAGTGTGCCCGTAGGCTATTTTTGGCACAAAGTCTATTTTTAGACATATGGATCATAGTCTATGAGTTGCAGGATGATGTTTATGGATGATTGGTCATGTTGGGAAAAATAGATGGACTTCTATTTTTGGTTCACAGCGGAGTGATCAGAGTCTATTTTTAGACTGCCAGGCTAAAAATAGAAACAGTGAAATATTATTAGCCCTTAGTAATATTTGGACTCTAAACATTATCTTATTCTCTTGGAGCACTTCAGTTCGAGCTACGAATGTGGCACATGTAGCTGACAAAAGGAATCACGTGGTTTCTTATGTGTTATTTGAGCTATTTCATGGAGGACTTCAGTTAGAACTCATGCATGTGAGTTCTGTGGAGTTGGATGTGGAGTTGATGGAGTTGTGTTCAGTTTGACTTAGTTGAACTAGTTGTATTTAGTCTAACTAAAGAATACACTAGTGATGAGTTGTGTGAATTAAATATTAATTAATTCACTAAATATTAACTCATAAAGAAACTAAAGAATACATCAGTTAACTCAGTGCATGGACAGTTCAACAGAGACAAGTGTTAGAAGTAAGTGAAAGGGTGAGTTGTGACTATCAGTTGTGCATGAGATTTGCACATGCATGGGATTGAGTTATGCCAATGAGGATTGTGCAGTGTGGGCCAATATCAAGGAAATTGTAGCTTGTGCTCACGTGATTCTCTTGCAGCATTGTGCAGTGGAGGCAAGCAAAGTAGCGGAGGAGATTTGAACCTGTGACTTGTTCGGATCTGAGCTAGTTTTGTGTGTAACAGGTGGAGATAGTACTGAGTACTTGTGAGGAGTATTGTACTATGTATTGTTACATGTTCTCAATCATTATAATATATATATAGTGTGGGGTTTTTAGCTGTATGCTTTCCCTGGGTTACATACTGTGTTAATTTGTGCATGCGATTGATGTTTCATTTTTTTTAATGCTGCTAAATTGATGATCAATGTAGAGGAGGTTATGTATTATGCATGTATTCCGCAATAGTGTATAATCGGGATAATCTCTATGAATAAGTGTTTATTATTCAAAATTTCTACAACATTTACCTAAATTCAAACCTCAATATTTCATTACACCAACTCCTTATTCTATTCCATCATCCTCAATTAATCTTGAAGAGAAATTTTCTGTCTATTCAAATCCTTTGTTTGAAAATAAGGAAGACTTCCCACTAGGAGTTCAAAAATTGGTTATCAAAACCGCTTTCAATTCCTTAAAGAGGTATCCTCCCTCTCCTCCACATATTAATACACCTACTGACTCAAGTTCATCTCCTTCATCTTAGTCTTCATCATCTTCCTCTTCCTCATCAACTTCCACTCAGAGACCCCATACTCCTCTTGCTGTTATGACTTTTTGACCCATTGTGCAAGGTAGGTATGCTTCTCTAGTTCTCCCTGCAAAGTTGAGAAATTTTCCTGATGGTTATATAAAACATCTGCCAAGATTCAATGGAGAAACATGTCTCTTAGCAGAGGATCATGTGTCCGCCTTCTTAGATTTTGCTGACAGTATGAACATATAAGAGGAAAATGTTTATATGAGATTATTTGTACAATCTATTGAAGGAAATGTTAGGATCTGGTTTAGACAACTTAGAGCAAACTCTATCAGAACATGGAATGTGATCATAACTATCTTCAAAAACCAATGGGGGGTAAAGAAAGATCCTGTTTATTTTCTCACTGAATTCGAGGAATTAAAAAGAAATCCTGGTGAGCTAGTTGTTGAATTCATTAAAAGATTTAACAAATTCTATCATAAAATGGCTGCTGATTCTAAACCACTAGTAGCAGTTGCAAAGGTAAGATTTTCCAAAGCATTTGATGATGACTGTACAGTCATGCAGACAAATTCTATAGGGCTAGAAGCCAATAGGTCAGCTTCTAGCAAACTTAAAGCTAAAGCAGAAAAAGAAGAAATAAAACTAAAAGCTAACATTGATGAATCATTCTCCTCCAAATCTAAACTTGAGGATCAAAAAATTGATGAAATTACATCTTTGCTTAGGAACCTTTCTAATAGGATTTCCAAAATTGAAACACAACCTAGAATTGTTTAGAAAATTGCTATCAGATCTCAAGCTCAAACTCAATTCAGAATAACTCCTCAAATGCAAATTCTTCAGAGACCAGGTTCTGACCAAAACATTCAACCAACTTTGATGATTGATGATCAACAATCACAGGATATAGGCCCTTTAATCACTAAAGATATCAATAATATTGATTCACCAACAGTACAAATGGCCATAGTTTCTTCATCCTCACCTCAGTCTTTTGAACAAGAACCAAGAGATGCTCAACTTTCAAAATACTTAGCATTCTTTGAATTTTTGATTGCAGAATTGAATAAAAGGTATGATCTAAGGCCTAGATCAGGACCTGGAAGACCTCCAAAATCCACCACAATAATTGAACATGTAATGAAAACAATTCAAACACAAACTCCAACACCTCAAACTATAGAGTCATCCACTGAAACCCTTTCATCTGACAAGACTGTTTTGACCACTTTTAATATTGAAAAGGAATTGGAAAGGGTCAAGATTCCTATACCTTTAGCTGAACTTTCCAAAAATCTTGGTTACAAAAATAAAGTGCCTAAATGGATACAGTCTTCTAGTGTAGATGTCGAGGGAGATGTTAATAGTCTGCAAGATGAAAAAACCTCGGTTGTATTTGGCCCTAGTTTTGATATTATCGATGAAATTGTTCCACCATTTTTATGTAACATTAAAATCTCATGATTTTCTTTTGTATAACCACATGCTAGATTCTGGAGTCTCTCATAACCTTATGTCAAAGGTAATTATGGACCAGCTTCAGTTACAAGTCACCCGTTATTATCATGACCTTTACACCTTTGACTCAAGGAAAGTACCATGCCTAGGATAGATCAAATACCTAGTTGTGACTGTTATCACCCCAAGAAACTCTCCTAGGTTGGATCTCAGAGATGCTCGGGAACATTACAAACTCAACAAAAATGTTGGAAATGGATGAATGGAAGGAATGATGCTTTTTCAAGCCAGATAACCACTTCTACTATGCTTAACTCTAGACATGGGTGAACACCCCCAAACTACAAGGCTTTAGACCACCAATTACTCACAGTTTGAGGATTAAGTGAACATGGAGAATATTGACCACACCAGCAGATGCACAAGACCATGTGATGGCCGGCTACAACCAGTAAAGAGGTCTGCAAATCTATTTCTTAATGCACAGATAGGATGACAGCTCTCTGGCACTAAGTAAACAGAAACCTGCATAACACATTCAATGATACATACTAGATTCTAACACAGAGGTGGGATGATAGCCCCTCTAATGCTAAACATCAAGAGAACATTAAAAATGCATAACAAGCACAGCCTGGAACAGAGCAGAAATGGAAAGTGAGCAATTAACAGCAAAAGAAGCTTGTATTAGCTGAAAATGAAGACCAAATGCTGCAAGTATCACAATAGTTACAGTCTCCAGAAGTTGAACCTTACATCAAAACTACAACCATCAACCATCATTACATCTGTGTCCTAGATATATATAGAGGTTGATTACAAAAATGCTCTGCTATTCTATGCGTGGAGGGGTCATAATGGACCACCAACCACTTTAACTATCTAGTATGGGTGTCTGCTACAATCTGACTGCTTCATTGAATTAACTTGACATTTTCTGGTGCTTTGCCATCCTCTCAGGTAACTAGAGTGTCGTATGGGATGACCTTCCATGATTGATTAATGCTTTCAACTGCTCTTTCCTTCACGGCTCTCTTTCCTTGATAAATGCAGTGGTTGTGGAATAACTGCACCAAGTACTGGTAGTTGATCACCATTGTCCTTCGGGAGCACAGGACAGTCAAAGGAGGTGAAGACTGCATGGTAGATGAATGGAGGAGGAAGATAAGCCATTGAATCGCATGGATCAACAGCAGGAATCATTTTGTAGAGGGTATCAGGGGAAAACGAGAGTGAACAAACGAGGGCCGTTGGATCACGGGCGAGCAGATCCAATGGTGATCGAGGGTGGAAGCTGTGTGGGGACTTAACGGCTGGGAAAGTGATTTTGAGCAGTGGGTGGTATTGATTGCACCCCTTTTGGTGTTGGGTGTGGAGCCTGATTATCTTCTATAGTACCGGCATATTGGACCCCAGTTCAAAATGGGGCGGCAACGCCGCCCGTAAAATAATCGCTGCCGTGGGGGGTCCAGGGGGGGCGGCGATTAAAAGTATAGTAATTTCTAGTCAATCTGGGCCGTTCATTAGGCGGATGATCTGACGATAGAACTTATGTTTAGTTTAGGGTTTTTTTCCCTAGAAGGCAACCCCTCTCTTTATATGAGGGCATTGTATTTGAGGCTGTGAGATAGATGTGTATTCGGTGAGTGAGAAACATAGAGGTGAGACTGTGAGAGAAAACAGAGGATATTACAACAGTTTTGCTGTAGGTTGTATCTCTTCATTTTGCTGGATAATAGAAAGGAAGGACTGGCTGTTCGGGGTGGACGTAGCCCAAACTGGGTGAACCACGTATATCTGTGTCTTTCTTGTTTTGTGCGTTTTCTGTGTTTATATTTCTGCAATATTTTATGTGTTCCATTGCTCCGTAATATATAATTTTCTAACAACTGGTATTAGAGCCGAAGGTCTATTTGGCTGATAAACTCGCAGGAAAGAAGGGTTCCTGGTTCGAGTGGGAGCAATGGCGGAAGATGGTAAGTTTAGGGTTGAGAAATTTAACGGCCAAAACTTCTCGCTGTGGAAGATGCAGATGGAAGATTATCTGTATCAGAAAGATCTATACCTACCATTGGGCGGAAAAACAAAGATGCTGATGGGTATGAAAGACGAAGAATGGAACCTTCTCGATAGAAAGGCACTCGGAACAATACGGCTGTGCCTTGCTGCGTCAGTCGCTTTCAACATTTCGAAGGAAACCATGACAGCAGGTTTGATGGAGGCGTTGTCGAAACTATATGAAAAACCCTCGGCCTCGAACAAGGTATTTCTTATGAAACGGTTATTTAATATGAAGATGTCGGAAGGTGGATCTGTTGCAGACCATTTAAATGATTTTAATACAGTTACAAGTCAGTTAAGTTCTGTAGGGGTAAACTTTGATGATGAAATTAGAGCTCTGTTATTCTTATGCTCGTTACCAGAAAGCTGGAATGGTTTGGTAATGGCCATCAGTAACTCTGTTTCTGGATCTAGTACTTTAAAGTTTGATGATGTTGTCGGTGCTATCCTTAGCGAGGAAATGCGACGGAAAAGCTCCGGTGAGACATCGGGAAATGCTTTGAGTGCAGAGTCTAGAGGAAGAAAAATGGAAAGAGGAAAGAGCTCAGGATATCGCAGTAAATCAAGGAAAGGCAGATCCAATTCCAGATCGGGGATAGTGTGCTGGAAATGTGGAAAGAAAGGACACCTAAAGAAAGACTGTAGATCTCGGAAGGGAAAAGAAGGAGATGCACAGCAAGAAAACAATCATGAAGCAAATGTGACAGGTGAGGTGTTACAAGATGCTTTGATTCTTTCTTTCGAAAATATTACTGATTCCTGGGTGGTAGATTCAGGGGCTTCATTCCATGCCACACCTGATAAGAAATACTTTCATGACTATGTTCAAGGAGATTTTGGACAAGTTCGACTAGGTGATGATAAACCCTGTAAAATCGTTGGAATGGGTAAGGTTCTTGTAAAACAGCAGAATGGAAACCAATGGCTACTAAAGGAGGTAAGGCATGTTCCAGATCTAAAGAAAAATCTGATTTCAACAGGGCAGTTAGGCAGTGAAGGTTGTGTGACAACTTTCACAGATAAAGCTTGGAAGGTCACTAAAGGAGCCCTGGTAATAGCAAAAGGTGAAAAGGTTGGTACATTGTATTTATGCAATGGTATTTCTAACTCTGTTAATGCTTTAACTTCCAGAGGAGCAGATGCAGCATTATGGCATCATAGGCTCGGACACATGAGTGAAAAAGGGATGAAGATTCTTCACTCAAGGAATTTGTTGCCAGGTTTGAAGAATGTTGATTTGGATTTCTGTGAGAACTGCATTTATGGAAAACATAAGAGAGTTAGATTTCTCAGAGTTGGGAAAGAAAAGAAGAACGAAAAATTAGAGCTTGTGCATACAGATGTATGGGGACCTGCTCAGGTATCATCTCTCGGTGGTTCTCGTTATTATGTTACTTTTATTGATGATGCAACTAGAAAAACTTGGATTTATTGTATTAAGAATAAATCTGATGTATTTGATACTTTCAAGAAATGGAAAGCTTTGGTTGAGATTGAGACAAGAAAGAAATTGAAGTGTCTTAGATCAGACAATGGAGGTGAATATTGCAGCAAAGAGTTTGATAGGTACTGTTCAAAGCATGGAATTCGTAGAGAGAAGACGGTTCCAAGAACACCACAAGAAAATGGTGTGTCAGAAAGGATGAACAGAACAATCATGGAGCGTGCAAGGTGCATGAGATTGCATGCAGGATTGCCTTTACAGGTTTGGGCAGATGCTGTAGATACTGCTGTTTATTTAATAAACAGAGGACCTTCAAGTTCCTTGGATGGTGGTGTTCCAGAGGAAGCATGGACAGGTAAAAAGGTAAACTACTCTATTTTAAAGCCTTTTGGTTGTGAGGCCTTTGTCCATATTGATAAAGAAAATAGAACAAAGCTTGAGGCAAAGTCAAAGAAATGTACCTTTATTGGATATGGTGTTAATGATTTTGGTTATCGCTTATATGATTACGAAAATCACAAAATCATTAGGAGCAGAGATGTAATATTCAATGAAAAGGTCTTGTATAAGAATCAGTTGCAGGAAAAGAAACAGGAAAAGGAAAACAAGGAATACGCAGTTCTTGATGAAATCACTGAAAAAGTAAAGGTGCCTGAAAATAATAATAATCGACAACCACAACAACAGGCACCCCAAACACCTGAAAGTGATGTTAGAAGATCTACCAGGATAAGTAGACCCCCTGAACGATACTCTCCTTCATTATATTATTTGTTGTTGACTGATTCCGGTGAACCCGAATGTTATGAAGAAGCAATGCAGGTTGAAAGCAGGAAGAAGTGGGAGGTAGCCATGGAAGAAGAGATGGACTCCTTAATGCATAACCAGACTTGGGATTTAGTCAGGTTTCCTGCAGGAAAAACTACATTGAAGAATAAATGGGTTTACAGGCTGAAGGAAGAAGATGGAGGAAAGCAAAGGTACAAAGCTAGACTTGTGGTGAAGGGGTTTGCACAGAAGAAAGGTATTGATTTTGATGAAATATTTTCTCCTGTTGTTAAAATGACTTCAATCAGAACTATTTTAAGTCTTGTAGCAGCTGAAGATTTGCATCTTGAGCAGTTAGATGTAAAGACAACCTTTCTCCATGGGGATTTGGAGGAAGAGATATATATGCAGCAGCCACAAGGATATGAGGTGAAAGGGAAGGAGAAACTTGTGTGCAGGTTGAAGAAGAGCTTGTATGGTTTAAAACAGGCTCCAAGGCAGTGGTATCTAAAATTTGACAAGTTTATGTCTGAACAAGGTTATACTAGATGTCACTCTGATCATTGTGTTTATCTGAAAAAGCAAAATGATGGCAGCTATATTATATTGTTATTGTATGTAGATGACATGCTTGTTGCAGGATCTAACATGCAGGAAATAAATGTGCTCAAAAGAAAATTGGCAAATTCATTTGCAATGAAGGATTTGGGTGCTGCAAAACAAATCCTTGGTATGAGAATAACTAGAGACAGGAAAAATAGAAAATTAACATTGTCTCAGAATGAGTACATACAAAAGGTGTTGAAAAGATTTAACATGCAAAATGCAAAACTAGTTAGTACACCTTTTGCTAGCCATTTCAAACTTAGCAAAGAAATGTGCCCAAAGACCCAAGAAGACATGGATTATATGTCTAAAGTTCCATATGCATCAGCAGTTGGAAGTTTAATGTATGCAATGGTCTGCACAAGGCCTGATATTGCACATGCAGTGGGAGTTGTAAGCAGGTACATGAACAATCCAGGAAAGGAACATTGGATGGCAGTGAAATGGATTCTCAGATATTTGAGAGGTACCACAAATCAAGCATTATGCTTTGGTGGTTCAAACATATCCCTACAAGGATATGTTGATGCAGATATGGCAGGTGACAGAGATAATAGGAGGAGCACTACAGGATATGTATTTACTGTCAGAGGAACAGCTGTCAGTTGGGTTTCAAAAATCCAAAGTGTTGTTGCACTCTCAACAACAGAAGCAGAGTATGTTGCTGCTACAGAGGCTAGTAAAGAAATGATTTGGTTACAAAGGTTTATGGGTGAATTGGGTAAGGAGCATGATATGGGCACGTTATACAGTGATAGTCAAAGTGCCATTCATCTTGCAAAGAACTCAACATTTCATTCCAGGACAAAACACATACAGCTCAAGTACCATTTCATACGATCAGTGTTGGAAGATGGAGAGTTGAAGCTGGAAAAGATACACACTAGCCAGAACCCTGCAGATATGCTAACAAAAGTTGTAACCAGGGAGAAACTGAGAATATGCTCAGTTTCAGTTGGTCTTCAAGGATGACGATGAAGGTGAGAAACAGCCAGGTCCAAAGAGGAGTCATTGTCCAGCAAATGGAGCAGCGGTGGAGTTGCTACAATCAGTCTCCAAGTGGGAGATTGTTGGGTGTGGAGCCTGATTATCTTCTATAGTACCGGCATATTGGACCCCAGTTCAAAATGGGGCGGCAACGCCGCCCGTAAAATAATCGCTGCCGTGGGGGGTCCAAGGGGGGGCGGCGCCCCCGAAGCTAAAAACAGCTGTAAAATTGCCTTGTAAAAGTATAGTAATTTCTAGTCAATCTGGGCCGTTCATTAGGCGGATGATCTGACGATAGAACTTATGTTTAGTTTAGGGTTTTTTGCCCTAGAAGGCAACCCCTCTCTTTATTTGAGGGCATTGTATTTGAGGCTGTGAGATAGATGTGTATTTGGTGAGTGAGAAACATAGAGGTGAGACTGTGAGAGAAAACAGAGGATATTACAGCGGTTTTGCTGTAGGTTGTATCTCTTCATTTTGCTGGATAATAGAAAGGAAGGACTGGCTGTTCGGGGTGGACGTAGCCCAAACTGGGTGAACCACGTATATCTGTGTCTTTCTTGTTTTGTGCATTTTCTGTGTTTATATTTCTGCAATATTTTATGTGTTCCATTGCTCCGTAATATATAATTTTCTAACATTTGGCGTGTAGGTGGTAAACGTACAACAGCCAGCGATCCCATTCAGGTGACGTCGCGTGGCAGATGTGACAGGAGGAAAACAGCTTTCCCCGTGAGCTAACGTGCGGGCGGCTTACGGCATCGGGAGGAGCGAACGTCATTGGATTGTGGTGAACGCGATCACCGGTGGGAAAAGTAAACTGGGTTTAATGAGCGGGGAAAACAGCGGAGACCGTCGGATCGTGATGCGATGATCGAACGGTGCGGGTTTAATCACACGGGTAACCGTAGGAGAAAGGCACGTGGTCATGCTAGCGCAGTTATATGGGCTTAACACTTAGCACCTAGGGGCTGAACAATCCTGGACTTTCACAACAATTTAGAGGTAAAAATGGAGGAAAACACATGCAGCGGGGGCTATGGCCGTACACAAAAATGAAGGAGGAGAAGGGAACAGACCGCTGCGAGCTCTCTTTGAAGACAACCGAGCAGAGCAAGCCTGTCTCTGGCCTTGGAAAAACATTACTGTATAGCAGAGCTAACATTGGCTCCTTCTGGGGATGAGATCCTCCCTGTGAGGTCTCAAGAACCTGCAGACCATTGCCTTTCTGATGAAAACAAGTTAGCCAAAATTCCTAGTGTTCCATTGGGCATGGAGTCTAACAGCTCCTACACTAAAACTGATAAAACAAAACATTTACAATTTTTAAGGCCAAAAGACCTTAAATCACATACATTTTTAGAAAACGCCCATTAACTGGGCCATCAAAAACTGCCTCTCCTTCCATGCTTTTCAGCATGAAGGTATTGTTCCCTTGAATATGAGAAATGACGAAAGGCCCTGTCTAGAAAGCATCAAACTTTCCATGGTTTCCTTTCTTTTCCTTTAATGCATCCCACTTCAGAACTAAGTCTCCAACTTGAAATTTATCTGATTTTGTCCTTCTGTAAAAAATTTCCTTGATCTTTTTCTGATGTGTTGCAATGTTTTCAACCAGTTGTTCTCAAATTTGATGTACCTCTGCCAAATCAGTGATCCTTTTTGACATGTTTTCTTCCTCATTACATTCATCTTTTAGGAACTTTGCCACAGGGAGAATCAACTGAATTGGGAATACAACTTCAGTGCCATATACCAGCCTGAATGGAGAATTCCCTATGGATTTCTTAATGGTCAGTTTGTCAGCCCACAGTGCATACTTGAGCTTAGAATCCCAATTCTTTTTGTTGTCCTCCAACAAATTCTTAATTATCCTTATCAGGCTTTTATTAGAGGATTCTGCTAGACCATTGCCTTGGGGATAATATGAGGTGGAATGAACCAGTTTAATACCCATTGAATCACACATTTCCATCAATTATTTTTCCTTGAAGGCTGTTGCATTATTTGTGACTAATTTATGTGGACAACCAAATCTGGTAAAGATATTTTCAATTAAAAACTTCATGACCACATTATGATTAGCCTTCCTGGTAGGGATTGCTTCAATCCACTTGGTGAAATAATCAGTGGCTACTAATATCCATCTGTGCTGGCCACCGGAATGTGGATTGATTTCTCCAATGAAGTCTAAGCCCCACTGCTGAAAAGGGTCTTTTGCATGTATTAGTTTTAAGGGCAGGGACTTCAACTACTGTCTCCCTTCAAATCTTTAGCACCTGTCACAAGATTTAACAAATGAAAATACATCAGAAAATAAAGTGGGCCAATAGTACCCAGCTCTAAGAATCTTATGGGTAGTGGTTTTCCAATAATGGTGTCCTCCACACATGCTAGAATGAAATTGCTGCATGACTTCTATTGACTTTTCTTTGTCCAGACACCTCAAAAGCACTCCAGATGGATCCCTCCAGTAGAGCAGATTTTTGTTAATGAAATATTTAGCTGCCCCGAGTTTAATAGTTCTGACTTGACTTTCAGTAAGGCCTGAAGGGATTTCTAGCTTCAGCAAGAATTTAAATATCGCAGAGTACCAATCACAAGAAGCTAGATTCTCGGCCATTGACTGCTTTCTCTCTGGTTCAGCTGCTTCCTCTTCTTCATCTGTCTGACCAATTTCTGCAATTGTGCACAGGAAATCAATATCCAATGATCTGCAATTTTCTTCAGCCAATAACTTGGCAAGACCCTGACCTCTGACCAGCTTGGTGGGCTTTAATTCTATATTAAATTCAATCAACTTTGCAATCCATTTAGCCCTTCTTCCATCAGCATCAGGTTGTGTTAAGACATCTTTTATTGCAGCAGAGGGTACATATGCAATTATCTTGGAATGAAGAATGTAAACTCTGAAAGCTTTCAAAGATTTGATAAGAGCATATGCTTGTTTCTCAATAATGTCATACCTCAGTTCAACATCCCTTAAGTTTTTGTTGAAAAATGCCACTGGATGCTCTGAACCTTCTTCATCTGCTTGCAATAACACTGCTGCAAGGGTGTCATTAGAAGCAAAAGAAAATATATGGAACTCCTTGCTGTAATCTGGACTTATCAAAGTGGGAGCCTCCATAATAGCTTTTTTAATGGAATCAAATGATTTTCTTGCTGCATCAGTCCATTTGATTTCTGACCCCTTCTTCAACATGTAGGTAATATGCTTCACAAGTTATGCAAAATTTGGTATAAACCTCCTCACGAAATTTATCTTGCCCAGAAAGGACTGGGTGTCCTTCTTTGATCTTGGGACAGTCAAAGTCTGTATTGCTTTTACTCTCTCTAGGTCAATTTGGACACCTGCAACAGAAACAACATGTCCTAACAACTTGCCTTCTTCTAAAGCAAACTGTGACTTTTTAGGATTGACTGAAGTCCCAAACCTCTTGCACTTCAGGAACACCTTTTTCAAATGCTGCAAATGGTCAAAATGGCTACTGGAGTATACTGTTATATCATCTAGGTAGATGAGGACAAATTTATTCTTCTCTCCTACAAATGCTATATCCATAGCTCTCTGAAAGGTAGCTCCAGCATTCATCAACCCAAAAAGCATCTTGGCATACATAAAAGTGCTCTAAGGAGTGGTGAATGTAGTCTTCTCTTGGTCATCTGGATGCATAGCAATCTGATTAAACCCTGAGAATCCATCTAGGAAAGTCATTACTTTGGCTCCTGAGACCTTCTGCAGCAAATGCTCCATGTTGGGTAGAGGGTAGTTGTCTTTCTAAGAGCATTTGTTTAAGTTTCTGAAATCAACACACAGTCTAATTTCTCCACTTTTCTTCCTCACCACTATTAGGTTGGCTATCCACTTGGAATATCTAAGAGGGACTATGATCTTGGCAGCTAGCAACTTTTTAATTTCCTTTTCAATCAGAGGAAGGATCAAAGGATTTATTGGTCTCAGCTTCTGTTTAAAAGGTATGGTGTCTTTCTCTAGAGGGATTTTATGCTGAATAATATTTTTATCATAGGTTTTCAGGTCACTGTATTCCCAGGCAAACACATCAGCAAATTGCTTCATTAAGTTGCAGTATTCAGAACATTGATCAATAGATAGACGAGTGGACAAATTTATGTATCTAGGCTAACCTGGACTCCCTACATTATGCTTACAGACTGCAGATTGATCTTCTTTTTGGGCAGCCTTGTAAGGCACATCATTTTGGTCAAACAGTCTTTCTAAAGGAATTAAACCCTTAGGAATATGATTGCTAGGAAGCTAGACAATGCTATCTTTCCCAATTTTATTTCTAAGCAGGGATTTGGGGCTTTCTTCCAAGGCTTCATTTTCTTGGTCAATTTGCATTTCAGAAAATTCACCAATGACTTGTAGAAACCTATTTATTTCATCATCATCTTCAAAAACTTTCCAATGCTGGACATTATCGGGCAAGGACGACCGATACTTCATTTGGACTTCATAAACTAGTTTGGGAGGCATGGGAGGGATGAACAGACTGGCAAACACAGCAAGGGAATCAACAAGCTGATTTTTGGCCCTAGGGATATATGAGATACAAAAATTATCAAAATAATCTCTGAGTCTCCATACCTCATCTCTGTATGCTTTCAGCCTTGTGTGCTTTGCATGAAATGTTCTGTTTACTTGCTGAATGATAAGATCGGCATCTCTAAACACCTTTATGTTCCTGATTCCCCTATCTTTAGCTACATTAAGGCCCAATAGCAGAGCCTCATACTTTGCTATATTGTTTGTGACTTGAAAAGCCATCTTGAAAGATAGATGTGTGATTTCTTGCTCTGCAGATACTAGCACCACCCCTGCTCCTGCAGTCTCCCTGGAACATGCTCCATCAAAGAACATCTCCCAAACCTGACTTCCTTGCTCTTCCTCGGCCTGAAAAATTGGTTTATTGAGCTGCAATGAGACCTTCTAGGATTCTTCTATTTGGAGGATACATGCTCCAAAATCAGTGTCCACGGCATATATGGGATGATTGGTAGGATTCTTCTCATCACTGATGATGTATGCCAGCTATGCTTCTCTATACAATCTCCGACTTTCTCCTCCAAAAACTGGGACAGTGGCATAAGATAGATCATTCTATAATGTCCCACCTAATCTCTTAATCCATCCTCTAGACAGCAGCATGCCAAACTTAGGAGGACATCTGCTACCACAATATCCATCATCATACTCTTCATGGGTAGCTGAGTTAGGGTAATGGACAGGTCTTTGACTAATCCTAGGCATTTTACTTTCCTTGAATCAAAAGAGAATAAATCATGATATGGTCTGGTGATGTCAAGGCCTAACTCTTCCATGACAGCTTTAGGCATCAAATTGTGGCTGGCCCTTGTGTCTAGCAGGCAATTGTGGAGGATTTTGTCATGAATGGTCAAGGAGACATAAAATGATGGAGAATTATTATCAGCAGGTTCGATCATAGGGCTAAGCACAACTGCAGGCTTGTCATCTTGCAAATTGACAGAGTCAGTGGAGGTATGTGTGGTTTCCAGCTCAAGAGCTTCAAGGATAGGCTTTCTAAACACTTCACTCTTTACCAACTCTACCAGAGGCACAAATATTTTTAACTTCTGGACTTCTGACTCAAAGTTGAAAGAGGAAGGTAACTTATCAGAACCTCTTACCTCTTGAACTGGTGTTTTGAGGATGACTAGGTCAGCTGTTGGTCTTCTCTGTCTGATATTCTGTGACTCTGCTTGGACAACAGCTCTTTGGGCAGGATTCTCCTTGACATTTTTTGCATTTGACCTCAGATTATATCTTTGCTGCTCCTCAGTTTGTAGAAATGCCTCTCTGTCCCACTCCTGACTATCTTGTTCCTGCAACAATGATTCTTCATATGCAGCCAATGTCAAAAATGCAACACTGCCTTTATCTTCCATGCAGTGAATTTCATCCTCATCTTCAATCTGCTCCTCCTCCATGACCACGTTTTGGAAAGGAGCTTTAACCTTTTGTTCTTCATTTGTTTCTTTACCCCTCTAAATAATTTGCAACTGTTCATTTACTCTTTTAAATGGATTCCGATTTCTAGGAGCAAATGTGTTCTGCTGTCTTGTCTTCCCAGAATTCTACTCAACCTTCAGCTTAGATATTTCAGTAGCCAATGACTTTATCATCTTAGTCATTTTGTCTAATTTAGGATCTGAAGATGAGGCAGAGGAAGAAGAAGCCTCACCTCTCTACCTCCTTCTATCAGCATGACCTTTAAGCTTTTCTGCAGCCATAATATTAGATTCCACCTCAAGCGCTGCATCCTGCATGTCAGCTAGAGTGGCACATCTTCTTTCTCTCAACAACAGACAGAAATCAGAGTCAAAAGCATTGGCACAAGTGAGTTTGGTAGAGGTGGGGGTAGGCTTTACCTCAGCTGGTATCTTACTATACATACGATTGAATCTTTTATTAAAATCAGGCAATGATTCCCCATTTTCCCTCTTTAGGTTTCCAAACTTAGTATGGTAATAGAGCAAATCCTTTCGGTCTCCCCATTGCTTCAGGAATGCATCATCCAATGCTTCAGTGTTTTTTATGGACCTATGGGGTAATTCTATGAACCACTTCCTAGCCTCATCATCAAGGCTCTGGACAAAAACTCTCATCCATACATCATCTTCACTGCTATCTAGGTTATCTGCATAGCTATAAAAAGATTCAAGGTGTTCTTTAGTTATTACTCCCTCTGTACCAGTGAATTTAGGCATATATTTATAATACTCTCCTGCAGGCATGGAATTCAAAGGAGTAGGCAAGACCAAGGGTCCATACCTAGCAGCAATAAATCTTTCCAGCTTCGTAGGTTCTTGTTGTCCTGCCATGATTAGGGTATGTGGAAGGACACTGGCAGATTGAGCAGTATGAAACAATGAAATAGATGACAGAGACAAAGGGATGTTATGGATTGTATGGGAAGCTTTCTTTGGACTGAGATGCAAAGGGGAACTAAATGGACAAGGAGCTTTATGAATCTCTGCAGGTGATTCTTCACTAGCAATACTAGGCTCTATATCTTCAAATTGTGTATTCTCAACTATAATCTTCTCTTGCAGAGATACATAAAATTTCTTAGGCTTACCTGATCCTGATGCTCCTTTCTGTGAAGTTTTCTTCGGTTTGACAATCTTCTCAAGGTTAGGCACTGGTTCAGCTAGTGACTTCTGAGGATTTCTTCGAGTGTGCCTCACAAATTGAGCTAGAACATCAATGTGGAGTCTCGAAAGGTTGGTCTTCCCCCAGTGGACTCTCCAGATAGATGATTACAACCAGAAATGTGCCCAGACTTTGTCTATCATCAAAATCTGGAACTGTGTCATTCTCCCAGGGAAGCTGAGCTTCAATCTCCTCTCCCTGGCAATGGCGCCAATTAATGTTATCACCCCAAGAAACTCTCCTAGGTTGTATCTCAGAGATGCTCGGGAACATTACAAACTCAACAAAAATGTTGGAAATGGATGAATGGAAGGAATGATGCTTGTTCAAGCTAGATAACCACTTCTACTATGCTTAACTCCAGACATGGGTGAACACCCCCAGACTACAAGGCTTTAGACCACCAATTACTCACAGTTTGAGGATTAAGTGAACATGGAGAATACTGACCACACCAGCAGATGCACAAGACCATGTGATGGCCGGCTACAACCAGTAAAGAGGTCTGCAAATATATTTCTTAATGCATAGATAGGATGACAGCTCTCTGGCACTAAGTAAACAGAAACCTGCATAACACATTCAATGATACATACTAGATTCTAACACAAAGGTGGGATGATAGCCCCTCTAATGCTAAACATCAAGAGCACATGAAAAATGCATAACAGGCACAACCTGGAATAGAGAAGAAATAGAAAGTGAGAAATTAACAACAAAAGAAGCTTGTATTCGCTGAAAATGAAGACCAGACGCTGCAAGTATCACATTATTTACAGTCTCCAGAAGTTGAACCTTACATCAAAACTACAACCATAAACCATCATTACATCTGTGTCCTGGATATATATAGAGGTTGATTACAAAAATGCTCTGGTATTCTATGCATGGAGGGGTCATAATGGACCACCAACCATTTTAACTATCTAGTATGGGTCTCTGCTACAATCTGACTGCTTCAATGAATTAATTTGACATTTTCTGGTGCTCTGTCGTCCTCTCAGGTAACTGGAGTGTCGTATGGGATGACCTTCCATGACTGATTAATGCTTTCAACTGCTCTTTCCTTCACGACTCTCTTTCCTTGATAAATGCAGTTGTTGTGGAATAACTGCACCAGGTACTAGTAGTTGATCGCCATTGTCCTTCGGGAGCACAGGAAAGTCAAAGGAGGTGAAGACTGCATGGTAGACGAATGGAGGAGGAAGATCAACCATTGAATTGTGTGGATCAATGACAGGAATCATTTTGCAGAGGGTATCAGGGGAAAATGGGAGCGAACAAACGAGGGCCGTTGGATCGCGGGCGGGCAGATCCAATGGTGATCGAGGGCGGAAGCTGCACGGGGACTTAACGGCCGGGAAAGTGATTTTGAGCAGCGGGCGGTATTGATCGCACCGCTTTTGGCGTGTAGGTGGTAAACGTACAACGGCCAGCGATCCCATTCAGGTGACGCCGCGTGGCAGATGTGACAGGAGGAAAATAGCTTTCCCCGCGAGCTAACGTGCGGGCGGCTTACAGCATCAGGAGGAGCGAACGTCATTGGATTGTGGTGAACGCGATCGCTGGTGGGAAAAGTAAACTGGGTTTAATGAGTAGGGAAAACAGTGGAGATCGTCGGATCATGATGCGATGATCGAATGGTGCGGGTTTAATCACACGGGTAACCGTAGGAGAAAGGCACATGGTCATGCTAGCGCAGTTATATGGGCTTAACACTTAGTGCCTAGGGGCTGAAACATCCTGGACTTTCACAGCAATTTAGAGGTAAAAATGGAGGAAAACACATGCAGCGGGGGCTATGGCCGTACACAAAAATGAAGGAGGAGAAGGGAACAGACTGCTGCGAGCTCCCTTTGAAGACAACCAAGCAGAGCAAGCCTGTCTCTGGCCTTGGAAAAACATTACTATATAGCAAAGCTAACAGTGACCTTAACTCAAATGCCTGTCAAAAGTATAGTTTTAGACATAGTTGTCAGTGATATTCCTGCCAAGTTTGGCATGGTTCTATCTAGATCATGTTGTGCTAAACTTGGAGGATCACTTCAGATGGACATGTCCAGTGAGGTGGGACTGTGGTCTTGAGGTATTCACCCCCCACTAAGCCTGTTTAGCGTAAGTTAGCAATCCATCAACGGGCAAGCATAAATCGCAATAGCGGGTAGGCTCCATTGATGGAAGGTTGCACTTTGTCCTTACGTTCACCGATAGATGTTCCCACCAGAAGACATTGAGCCAAGTTTACAACGGACGGATGCTACTATCCTGGTCTATGGAGGTGAGCATTTAAGGTTATATAGGGAAGTCAGATTCCTTCACACTGTTTTTAGGTCTGATCAAGCAAAAAACCACCTTATTTATTGTTATCAAGAAAACTAGTGTCCATTCAGAGTTGCTAGTCCCACTAAGACGGGTAGCTATCTTAGAAACAAACAAACTAAAGTTACTTGTGTTTTCCTTTATGAGAGATAGATGAGAGAGAAGCAGAGAGTACCAACCTCAGTCTTTTGCTAGTCTCCTTGCTTGTTTCCTCTCTCCTTTGATAGAGCTTTCACCACTCATTTCTCACTTGTCCTGCTTCAAAGAAATCCTGTAGAATTAAAGCAGCAAAACACCATCAAAGCATAGAGATTTATAAACATAAACAATGTAGGATCAGATGTACATTAACCATATAAATGCATATAAAAATACAAGATTCAGAGATATACAAGCATATGGAGGAAAACTCAAATAGCTTTATTGATAGAAGTAGTAGAAGAGAGGATTACAACCGAGCTGTCTAATCCAGCATCATCCTCTGAGCATGAAACCCCTCTACACCTCATACAAGGCAAGATCACCCAACAATGTCTTCAAAGAGAAACCAACAACACTTCCTTGCAAATTACAAAATTCCAGCCTCTGGATCTCTAGGATGAGGGATCCATATATAGATGTTTACAGGAGAGTGAGTCAGCTTTTTGGATTTTGATTATTGTCATTTCACTAATAGTTCTTGGTTCCACTTGGAGATTTCATGATCTCTTACTCATCCTTGGGCAAATTCAGAGAGGCAAGTGTCAAATGAGTAGTTTCTAGAAGATTCTTTGAGTTTCTACCTAGCAAATTGCTTCTGCCATTTGTCTACTCTCACTCATCGCACCCTACAGAAGGGATTTTCAGTATGCATCATGCCCCCCGTGTGTAATAGGTGAGATGCATCGCACCCTATGCATGGAGTAGTTTGTATGGTCCAGTTTTGACCAGTTCTGAGCATTTTTTCAGGGAGAAATTCTGGGAAATGATGTAATCAACTGACCTTGTTCCTTTAGGGTATGAAACAACACTTTTAGGGGTTTAGAAGCCCTTGGTTTATGGACATATGTGATTGGGGTTGCAGTGCCCAAATATGTCTATAACAGTTTCCCCCTAAAGCATGAGGTCATAAATCTTCTGATGTCGGGTGAAATGCTTTATAATGAGGATCCGAGGTTTTTCGAACTGGAAGGTAACCTGTAATAAGATACAATACAATACATTATCTTCATGATCTATCTGAGGTGGGCATTCCCATGCTCAGCTTTATAAATTCATTTTCATGTACATAAGATAGACAATTGTCTGTGTGGCTGACTGATGATTCTGGTAGAGCCATCATCCCTTAGTTTGGATGATTATTTGTGCAGCTGTGATGTACATTTGATGCCTTTATTTTCCTGAATATATCATAGCTTGGATGGATGAAACTAGATACGGGGTCTTCAAACTCATTCAATCTTTGCTCGAAGTACAAGTTGATCCATGTGAGAAGATGTTCTGATGTCGAACATGGAAAGACATCACTTGATTACCAGCCAATGATGTAAGCTGTTAACAGGTGCGAGAGGAATCAACGATAATGATAATGACCCTCAAGGTACTGCAGTACAATTCACGTGGTGTTAATACATGAGTTGATTTCGAACACCACACAAAATCTTTCGGTCGAAGGCCATTGATGTAAACCTGTCACCGGAAGTGAGAAACTTGCCATTGAGGTATGCAAGTTTCAAAGTACTAAAAGGGTTGTTCCTAAGCCAACTTCTTGGATAGTGAGCTGATGTCGACAAGAAGTGACCCGTCGTAGGAGGGCCTTAATGAATCCCACATCTACGACACGGAACGGAGCAAATGATTTTGTGGAGGTGAAAACGATCTGATGATACAAGGTTCAGGGTGGCGGTCATGAAAAATGGAGAGTGAAGGTATTGCAACAGATGAGGCATTGGCTAGGTTGGTGAATTCTCCGAGCGACTTCTCTTGAACATATCGGTGACACTGAAATGGATTGGTAGCGTTAACCCCAAAATGGATGGTACGACAGACCAATGGTGATATGACCGGTGAACGGAATAACCCAACCCGACTTAATCATGGTGACAGAGTGTCATGTTGAAGAGCGACCTGCTACCAATGAAGCTATTCAAGTTTTCTTCCCTTTTTCCCTAGTCATTGCTGACCAGTACCTCTTTATTTTTGTCAAGCTTGAGGAGGATAACATATGCTTGTTCTATAATTTGCCCTTCGGGCAAACCCGTCGCTATGTTTTAACGAGCCTAGCGACAATGAAACTTGCTCTTGTTTGCATGGACAAGTTTGTCGCTATTGTTTTAACGAGTTTAACGACAAAGATAACTTGGTCCTTTTCAATTTTAGAGAGTCTAAAAAGGGATGGAAAGGTAACTCCAGTAGTCCTTTTTCCTAATATAATCCCTTAAGTCCGAGAAAGTATAAAACAATACAAAAGGGATGACTTTTCAATAGTCTTAATGAGCTGAACAAGACAAGCGCTCGATCTTTTTGTGTAATGATCCCTCAGGTCCAAAAAGATTAAAATTTAGAGGAGGGATGGCACTTTCGATCGCTTTAACGAGCTGGAGAGGCCAATTTCTCGGCAATATTTTCATATTTTATGAGTCAGATGAAAAGAGCTTAAAGGAGATTCGTTTTATGAGGAACTAGTGATGTTTTTGGATAGGAGCTAGTTCTAGGTAAGGTTTGGAACTTTTCAATCATGGTAGTGTAAAGAAGGTGGCTAATAGAATCACTTGTCGCAACTGTTCCTCAAAAGGGTAAACAATCAAATGGAGGCGTATGATTGGCTAAAAAAGAGTGGAGGTGATGGTAAGAACACGACCAAGGTTCAAAAGCTGATAATTATGCAATCACAATGGTTATTTACTGAAGGTGGGTTCATTTTTTAATGAGCTTAAACTTTGGGGGAACATTTTCTCATTGCTAGGTTTATTTTTTAACGAGCCTGTTAGGTTCCTATACCAACAGGTGTCATATTTCATGATTGACTATGGAAATGCCAAATATGATCATCCTTTCCATGCTGCAAAGGTTCCATATTTTCCAAAAAATCAAAAAATTAAAAAAATGTAAAGAGGGTATGCCCTAAAAGAATAATCAAAGGGCAAAAGAATGAATTGGTCAAGAAAGAAAGAAAATGAACCCCAACGAAAAGACCAGGAAAGTGTGCTAGTCCAAAATGCCACTACTATCCTATTTTTTGCAAACAAGTTCAGAATATGCAATCAGTGACTTCTGCCACACTGGATGGATGGCCAAACAGCTCAATCTTGGCCAGTCCATATTTAAATTTCTTGTTGTAGAACTAGAGAATAAGATCTGTTTCAACAGTTCAAGCCTGGCAGATCAATAGTTAGGTAGAGAAGCAAGGGTGCTCAACAGCTGAATCTGAGCCCCTCGAAGAGATAAGGGCAAACTTAGATAGGAGGATAGCTGAAAGAAAACTAAAGAGAAAGGGTTTGCGAGTTCAAATGCACCCAATCAAAAGGAAGAAAAAATGTTAGGAGTATTAGGCTGGGTAGGCAGTTGGATGTTGTAGAAGCAGGTTTGTTATCAGTTTTGTCTTGTTGAATATGATCTATCTCATGAATATCAAAAATACCATAGCAAGGTGGTTGTAGTTCAGGTGGAGCATGACTAATTTCCCCTCTCATTTCCCCAAGAACATTTACTAACATCCCCTTAAGGACATTGGTATCTGCTCAGTGGTCCTAGTTCCTTTCACTTTATAAGAAAAACTAAGCGGGACTCTGTGTTTACTTAGCCAAAACAAGCCACATTTCTTATGTAAACAAAATCCTTTTAGTTCCCTAAAAAACCTAAGTTTTTACCTTATAAACTTAGCGTTCCCCATTCATAAAACCATATTAACATCCTAACTCTATTTATATAACTCCTATGTATATTTCCCTTCCCATACTATATAAAATAACATAAAAGTCCCCAAAAATCTAAATATCCCAACCCCCGGCTTAATATAGCCATATACCATAATGTTTCGGGAATTATAGGTTCACTTGGAACCTTATAATAACCCCTCCGCATACACAAACCTTGGGATTTAATTAACATTTGGTTAATTAAATAACCAACCCGCGAAACCCAAAATTGAATTACACTGTAATTCTTCACAAAAACATTAAAAAATGATGGAATAACATGGCGGGTCCCATATATTACCCCTCCGCCTCTTTATTATGCCGCCAGCCATTGGATCTGATCCCCTAGATCGGACGGCCCACATGCATATCGCAAGCCATCATATGTCGAATGATAGCGTCTGGGGGATGGGTGGTATTTCAGCCGTACACAAGACATGCGGCGGGCACCCGGCGTGATCGCTGCCCCCTCTGACAATACCACTATGGCCCAAAGGCGGTGTGGGGGCCAAACCGCTTACCGCCTATGCCCCCTCCCCATTGACGTCACCCTCTCATCACCCTCTTGTCACCCTCACGTCATCAGACACGTCACCCACCACCCCGCCTCTGTATCATCCACCGTGTCTGCCACGTAACTGCCAAGTCAGCCTCCGTACCCCCCACTATACGACAAAATCATGACGTCATGCTGACATCACCCGACCAAAGCGCGCCAAAAACCCGCCAAAATCAAATTTTTTGTCAAAAAACCATTAAATGTTGTTTTCTGTCCATTTCACCTTGTTTCTTCTGTGCGATTTTTGCATGATTTTCAGCGTTCAAAATGCGATTTTCGCTGCACAGTCCACCACCTAGGGAAATCAACTCCGCTGCTCAGTCCCTCAGCTCGGTCTGCCACCCACATTGTGCACCAGGCATCCATAAAACAGGTATTTACCCAAATTCTTCTCCCGAACCCTATTTTTCCAAGTTTTTCTCCAAAAATTGCTCGTAGAACCAAATTTCGAATTAAAAACACAGTGTTTCCCACGAACCTCTGCATTTTAACCTCTGTTCAGCCCATTTTTTCCAAAGAAAACCTGTGAACTGTGTTTCCCTCTGCAAATTCGCCCATCGAGCTGAAATTAAGCTTATTTCTGCCTGCAATTTCCACAGAAAAGCCCACAAACTATCATTTTACCATACTGTTGCTGCAAAAGCCCTAACTACAAGTTGAAAGAGTCATAAAATAATTTAAAAAATGGAGGCTCCAGTGGCCCTCAATGTTGCCCCCTTGAATGCACCACACAAGGAGCTGGAATGGTTGCCCTTAGCTGATAGGGACTTCCAAATACAAGACTTAATGGGTATAAAAAACCATCTGCAGACATTTTGTGAAATTAGAAACAACTACCTAAACAAGACTGATCTCTATGGCATATGGGAGTCCAATCTGCCCATATATTATCTTCCATCAGTTAATGTGTTTCCAGATATAATCCGCTTGTGCTGTGCTAACTATGAGCCCACTCAAAGAGCAATCATGTCCCCAAATGGCACTGTCCTGTTCTATATCACTCCTGACTCAATCAATGAGATGTTGCATTTCAAGCCTAATCAGCCTCTGGCTCCTCTGTCTATGAAACATTTGCTGGACCAAGGCTCCAAACTATCCTCTACAGAAATAGGCCAAATTGCCAAGCTATTCATGAGCCCAGACTCCCAACCCAGAGACTCACCTCCTTTTCACCAGGTCTATTTCAATGAAGTTGGCAGAACTGTCATTGACATGATATCCTATGTCCTGGGTTTTAGAACAAGTGAGTATGTTGATGAAACTATTTTAGCTTTGATGTCCATATTTATTCCAGGACACCCTCCTGCCATCAAGTTTGACTTTGCTACCTTTATTAGCAACAAAATCCATGAACAATTCATGAGCCTAAATAGAGAAGGGGTTTTCAAGTATACAACATATATATATCATCTGTTCTTATACTATCAAACAGATAGTTTTCAGTTCCCTGTCAAGAAATTGGATGCAAAAGGAGAAAGGAGATCTGTCATATTTTGGACCCCAGTCTTCCATGTAGTCCATAATTCTCCTTATACTTATTGTGAGTTCATTGACCTATTCATATATCCAGTCTCATCACTGCTGATGAGAAGTCCCCCTCCCAGACTCACAGCTGAAATGCAGAAAATCTTGCAGCTGTCCAAAAGCTATAAAATAGGTGATTGGTACTTTTACCAAAATCACACAGAGATCAGGATTTATGGCTGTGAATTGTGCCCCTACAAGCTGCCAAAGTATGTCCCTATGAGACTATTTGCCCTGGAATACTTTAGGCAGTTTATTAGCTCAGATTTAACTCATTTTTATGAGGCCAAGAAAAAGGCTCAGCTGAAGCTAAGAAACCAACTATGCCCCCTCATTATTAACAAAAAGGAAGGGTGGAAAGATGCTGAAAAGATATTAAGTGAGCAGCGCAAACTAAAAAGGAGTTTTTGGTGGGTGCCCTATGACCCAAAAGGATTTATCCATGATAGAAAGACAAAATATAGGCTATCTGGCTATGAACATTGTAGAATCCCTGATATAGAACAGTATGCTAATCAAGATGAATGGGTAGAAGGCACATTGGTAGAACAGATTACTGAAGAAGAGAAAATGGAGCAGACAATGAAAGACCTTGAAAAAACTCTTGATCTGGACTCTTTTGGATAGGTCTCTTTCAAATTGCCTCAACACATTGGAGCGGGCACATCAGCTGCTACAACTTCACAACAACCTGCCCAAGAAGATACTCCACCTGCAGGGACATCCAAAGGCAAAGAAGTGCTGCATTCAGAGCAACAAGAAATGATAGATCAGCCAACATCATCACAGCAGCAAGGCCAAGGGAAAATTCCTCCTGCCCAGACCAATGCACCAGAGATACCAGCATTGCAGACTCCTCTCAATGAGGAGAAGGGCAGAAAAAGGGACCGAGAAGAGGCCACACCCATAAGGAGGCCAACAGAGCAGCCAGAAGACAAGAGGCAGAGAGTGGATCCTCTACCTGAAGAGGAAGTTATAGAGGAGATCATTGAAAGTCCAAGAAGTGAAAGGGCAGCCAGCCCACTAACTTCCCCAGTGACAGAATCACCTACCAGTTCTCATGGACAGCAATTTGGAAAACAACCTATTATGGAAATTTCATCAGCACGACCACAAAGCAAACAAAGTTTTGATATTAAGAGGCCATTCATGGAGATCAAGGCACAAAATGAGCCAATAAGAATGCAGCTTTACGATCAGTTCCTCAAAATGACTCCTGCCAAACAGCAGAGATTGATGTTTGCCTATGATATCAAGGAAGGGAAATTGATCTTGAGTCATTTCAAACCCGTAGTGCAGTAGCCACAGTCAGCTACCGATTATATTAGAAAAAATCTGGAGGCTCTTGCCAAATATATTCACCCTTTGGACCAGGTTGAGCTGCACAAACAAACCGGTGAAATGGTTTATTCCACTTTAGCGGATAAAGCCATACTAGCTCAGCAATTGCAGAATTCACTAAACAATACATCTGCTCAATTAGAGTTGGAAAAGATATCCTCTCTGGCCAAGGACAATAGGATAAAGTCCTTGGAAGAAATCATCATTAAGCTGGGACATAATCCCAAGGATCCCAAGGCAATTGATAAAGAAAAAGGAGGAAGACATAGCTACCCTCAAGAAACAGTTAAAACTACCAGTTACTATGCATCCGCAGGCCACAGAAATGGTGAAATAAGAAGAAGAAGAAGATATGATGGAGTTGTTAATAAAAATGAATCAAAGGCTAAGTGAAACAGAATAGACTTTAGAGAAAGCATTGCAGGAAAAACAGGGAGAGTTGGCCTGTTAGCCAGCTCAAACAACCCCAATAGCTACAACTACTCCTCCTACAGCAACAATATCAGTCCCTCCCACTGCCCCAACATCGACAACAGGTACATCAGCCACAGATACTTCAGTAGCAGCAACAACAATAGTGCCAGATACCAGCATGAGCATGGAAAAGATTGTTGAGTCTTGAAAATGTCATTCATTTCCATTACACTTTCACTATTATGTCCATTATATCACCTCCATTTCACCTCCATTTCACTACTATGTCACCACATTCATCCCACTTTCATTATCATTGGGCCACCTTTATGTTTTTCCAATCTTTATTAATTCTAAGTCTTTTAAGTGAATTTGTGGTTAAAAATTAGAAAATAATGTGCATATGCTTATACCTAACAAATGGGTTGAGGTTGTTGACATGTGTAGGTTGAAAGGAGACTTCTAGAAGACCCTTATGTGGCACTCTAAGGCCAAATTCGAATTTGGTTGGAAAGAATTATGGGATCATGAGGATATGTGTCACATCTCCTAATTGTATTGTAACTCTAAAAAGACATGTGTCTTATCAGTTCCTATTTTGATTAGGACTCTAGAGGTAGAGGGAGAGATTCATGGACTATCATTAATGAGATGGCTCTCATCTTTTTGTATAAATATGATATCTCTCTCCTTCATTTGTTAGTCTTTTAGTCCCTAGTTCTTAAGTTTGTAGTTCTTCCTTGATGGCTTTTGAAAGTTTTGGAGAAATTTGTTGTACTTTGTACTTTTGAAGAAATTGAATAAAGCTTTGATGTTCTCAACATGGAAGGAGATGTGAAGTAGATGTCATGGAGCATATTAGGATGTAAGGTAGAGTAGATTTCATTTTGTAAATATTGCTTTGTAGAATGTAAGGTAGAGTAGATTTCATTTTGTAAATATTGCTTTGTAGAATGTAAGGTAGATTAGATTTTTCATTCATGCAACTTTAATTCATGCAAGTGTGTTTAATTTTGCTTTGATTTCATAGGTGGTAGAGGGCCCCTGCCTTGTATAGTTGTCATTTTATTTTTGCATTTTATTTCACCATGTATATTACTGTACATAACAAAGCTTTTTGATTACTGTTGTTTTACATTTTTCTCATGTATATTAGCTGTACATAAATTGCTTTCAAGTTGATTGTAGATTAGTGATGCACATAGCCTTTTAATGAACTAATGATGTGATAGAATCATCTTGTCCTTTTGCTGAAGCAGCAAGGATACTGGGTCTCATAGTCATTTTCTCATTATTTGATTATTGCATTTTATTTTGATTGAACTAGTTGTATATTTACACTTTTGTTTAAATACTAACTCCATCAATAACATGTTTTAAGTTCTTTTGAAGTGCTAAGTTTTGGAAGTTACCATTAGGGACATAGGCCTTGTCTTGAAATCTTTATCCATACTTGTCCTTTAAAAGTATTCTTAAGACCTTAGAATAGGATTTCCATTTGCATTAAACACTTTAGAAAACCAACAAGAACAAAACCCCAAAAACAACATAAACTATAAAACAACGAAGTAAGAGAAAGGTTAACTAAGCACATATAGTGCACCACACTTCATCAGTTTACGATACCCGGATTGATAATTTATGTAGAGCAATTTAAGACATTAAATTGACTAGACAAAGATGATGGAGGAAATAAAGGCTTTAGAACTCCAAATGGCAGAGCTAAAGGAAGCCAAAGAAAAACTAGCCAAGTTAGAGGTAAGCTATGATAAATCAAAAATAACTGTGGCTGAGAAAAAAAGAGAGGTAAAGGCCTTGGAAAACAAGGTAAAATCCTTGGAAAAAGAGCTTACTCTTCATAAAACTCTGTCAGAAATCAAGACAATTTTGTGGACTAAAATTGGCCAGTCCATCACTGATCAATGGAGATCAATTCAAACAATGCATGAGCAAATTGAATTGATAGAAATAGCTCGAGTGGAGATTCAAAAGGCCAGAGCACTATTGAGAAACATGCCCGAATAGGCCAATAGACTAATTCATTTTTTGAATACGCATACTAGAGAGCAACTAGCAACTCTAGATATCGGGGACAGAACATGTACAATTTTGACAATTAAAAAGGTGCTGACTATGAAGAATTTTGTGCAAAATTTGGAGAGAAAATGTCAAGAAATGTAGGTAGAAATAAATGCTTTTACAAAAAAGTTTACATCCTTGCAGCAAAGGGGTCTACCCAGTTTTTTAACCAGCAATCATAGGCTGTTGACACATGAACAGTATGCTCACAGGGTGAATACATATGTTGCAAATCAGATCACAGCATCATCAAGCACTTCAAAAGACATAGTACCTCCCTTTGGACAAAGCTTATATGACAAGTTGGAAAATCTGTTCTATATTGAGCATGAAATAACACATCTTTTTGAAGTCCAACCCAATTTCTACAGGTACACTGAAGCTGATGAAATACTGATAAAACTACAAAGACACCAGTTGCCAATAGACCAATGGTGGCAGAGCATGTTAGAGGTTTTACCAAGGTAGTTTTAATCCTCTTTTGATCATCTGCATATAATCAAATTCAAATGCACGTGTCACACATCAAAAAAATGAAAATAACAAAGGAAGGAATTCACGCTAAAATGCGTTAAAGCAGAATCAGGCACAGATGAAAGGGTTGGGACAGCAATGTAGGGATGCAAATTAAAGAGATAGCTACCAACTGACTTGTTGAGTCAAAAAGTCAAATATAGCAGACCACCTAAGGCAGCCAGTACAGCAGAAGTTACTCCTACATTGATTGCGCTCTGTTTTCAATGTCATTTACTGCCTTTGAAGAAGTAGATGGATAAATTTATTGCTTGATATTTTCTCTATGAGATATTTTGTAACTCCTTTTTGTATAAATACCTCCCCTAGAGATGTATTGGGGGTTGGTTGGTGAATATCATTCTGGACCTGCGCTGTAAATTTTGAGAACTCTTCTGAATAAAGATTGCTGGAATGCTTTGCTGATGAACTTTCTGGTTGTGGAATTAATGGCAGAAGAATATGTTACAGAATTCTCGTATTACCTCATGGATCAATAAGTCTTTTTAACTCTTTTTTTACTGTTCCTATGTCTTATATATCATCTATATATCATGTTCTAAATTGCAGAAAAAAGGAATACCCCAGAATTTACTTTGTTGTACTCTATGTTCAATTCCTGTCAATTTTTATGTTTTCTTCAGGACTAGCATAGGCAGGAATTCTTGACTACTCCTATCTCCCTGGTTCTTACACCCTGAATACAATTAAGGAATTCTTAACTGCTCCTTGGTAATATTCATACACATTCCCTCTGTTAGCATAATGAAAGATTCTTAATTGCCTTTCATTCCCTGACTTCATTTCATCTTATTCCAGCTTGAAAAATTTTCTATGTTTAATTATCTTGCTCTGTAGTTCCTCCTTTTGCCAAAGAAACCATACCCAGAAGTTTATTTTCATTTGACTCCATTAACCCAATGGTCTGAACTTCTCATACTTTGCAGCCCTGTTTTATTGAATGTCACCATCCAAACATCAAACAACTATCTGCACTTCATAACTAGCCTAACATATAGCAAAACAAAGCTAAATCATAAAGAGAGAGCCCTCTCTGGCTGCAGATTGGCTAGAATCTACATCCAAAAGATTGGTTAGTGGTTACCTCGGCCGTATTCCCTTTTCCACTGCTTTTGGGGAACAACCTGAGTGATAACAGAGCCTGAACTTCACATAAAACTGCTCGTGGCTAGGTTTATTTTTTAATGAGCTTGAACTTCATGTAAAACTGCTCGTGCCAGTCGTATAATAAGGATGTTTCACTGATAGGTTCATTTTTTAGGGAGCTTGCCCCATTCGAAACTTTGCTCCAGAGCCTTTCATTATGCAAGCTAGGAACGACCAACCTACGAGTTTAAAGGGTTAAGAGCCTACAAAATAAGAAAATAAATAGTCAATTTTCACTTGCATGCAAAAAGGTTTGCATGCCCCCAGGTATAATGAAGTAGAGTTTCTAGGTTACCATACGGAAGTTCTTGCATTAGCAAGATTGTTTCATCTGCATTTGCAGACAAAACACTTGCTTGGATCTGTCCATCGAAATGGACGAAGGTGATTCCAGTTCCAATCACCTAACCTTTGATGGAGGAATCCTTTTCTAGACTGATCCATTATCCTAAACAAACAGGATTGTCAGACTAGTCATATTCCTATGTGGAAACCTACTTTATATCTGGGGTTTTTCTGCCGAAGCAGACTAGGGTGCATGCCTCCTGGGTTTCAATCACAATCACCGAATCATTCGCGTTCATCAGGTGGACGGACTAGAGATTAATGAGACATTCCTTATGCAAAAAGACCAGTTAGGGATGGCATTTTACTAATAGCTGTGTTTGAACCAGGGAACGAAAGTTGGTCTACGAGTTGGACCACTATGCCTTCATGTGGAAAACACATCACTCGAAAGAGTGAGGAAACAATAGATCCCATGCTATAAATGTAGTCACGTCCAAGGAGTAGATTGTAATCTAGAGGCCCTTGGACTACCATCACGTTTAGATGAATGATTTTCCTTCTCAAAGTTATAGGCAAATTTGGAAGGATCCCTAACAGTCGACTAGTTCCTTTGTTGAAGCCTGTCAGATTTCGAATCTCAGGCAGAAGCGATGGAGAACCAAGCGCTTTCCAAGCATTTGAGGAAAGGATACTCACAGAAGCCCCTTCATCTATGATAGTACCAACCATGATCATTTTTTAAGCTTGTACTATGATTCGGAATGGTACATTAGATGGTAGGTGGGGTCTGCCTAGTAGATTCCAATCGAAGGAAATGACTAGATTGCTTAGAGGAGGGACCGAATAAATGGCCGGATAAATCTATGACGAACTTCCTTCCTGCAGTAAAGGAACGAGTAGATTTTCCCCATGATCATTGGAGTGTGTGTTAACGAAAATAATTTGAACGGTGTCGTTCTCATTCTCTTTGGTGACAGTATCATCTGAAGGTGGACCTTCTGAAGACAAGATTGGGTCGACTGCCGCTTCGACCTATTGACTTTGGTTTGGTGTGGACTCAGAGGGTCTATCTTCAATGATAGGTGCTTCGACTGACAACAACATTGTGTCAGTCGGATTTTCAACTAGCGATGGACTCGGTAAGAGTTTCTTGTATCCAGGAGGAAGTCGCTACGGTGACGCAGGACGGTTATCCAAGACTCTTTTAGCTTCGTCTAGGAAAGGAAAACGGTGGAGGGCATGATCGCCTTCACATAGTCTACAAGGAAATTTAGATCTTCCTTTTTGTCCATTGACTTCATTTTCACTAGTTGATGGTGTGCTCTCAACATGATCGTTAGAGGTTGAAGACACCAGATTGTGCAAGCAGGGAGACCAGTCCCTCAAGATCCGTGGGATGCAGGGACAATCTCGATGATAGTGGTCTCCCTTGCAAATGACACATGGAGATTTAGGTTTGGATGGTGCAGTGTGTGGATTTTCACCAGATGATGCATGGTTGCCCCCTTTCGTCGTTGGATTCTTCTTCTTCTTCTCCTTCCCTTTCTTCTTCTTCTCAGTTACTTGGTTTTTAGCATTACTAGCTTCACCAAGTGAAGAGGAAGAAGGAGAGGGAGAAACAAACGAAGTAGAAGGTGGGGGAGCAACTCTAGTGTCATCTGGTTTCTGTTTTTATTGCTCAGGAATTACGGTGTTTTGAATGACAGAGGTCGAGAAAGGCCATACCGGCAGGCAAATTGTGAGTCCTGGAAGGGACAATGTAGCCATATGTGGAGCGCCAACATCTCCCCAAGAGGAGAAGGGACTGGGATTTCCCCCAAGGGAAAATCCTTGATTGGTAGAATCCATTTTCTCAACTTAAGACCAATGAGGGAACAGTGACGTTATTCTGATTAAAATAAATTTTATGACGCTTTGACACAACTTGCTTTTTCAATTTTTAAGAGTCAAGAAAAAGCTAAAGATGACTCTAGTTGCCTTCAATTTTTAATGAGCCTGAAGTGACAAGTGCTCAGATGGACCTTTTCTTTTAAGGAGTTTGAAAAGGAATGAGAGTAACTACTCTGGAAATCTAGACAGAGGGATTACCAAACCAATCAAAAAATTGCAGAATACTTTTTACGGTACGGCAGTCAATCTTCCTGAATGCTGTGTTCAGTGCATTGTGATTGATAGGGCGGTAGACACGGCTTCCTAAGGATAAAGGAGGTAGCTTATTGTGGTCTCCCAATATATACTTGACGGTACGTGGGAGCACAAGTCCGTACTGGCACTTATCGTCTCAAAGAGGAGGAATCACCCAACCTACGATGAAAGCGATAGTTACCAGGCTTTACGACGTCAGAATACATCTCTAGCCTAGACTTCTAAATGTTGTGCATTAGGTTCCAAAGCATTTTTATGTTCATTGAGGTTTATTTTACAGTTGATATTTCTTAAGAAGTTTTCCTTTAAGGTTCACCGCGTGATGTAGATATACAATTCCTAAATATGCAATCTAAGATGATAAACAGTTGTTTACTTTCTTTTTGCAATGAAAATCCTAGCTACTAAGGAAAGAGAAATGAAATTCTTTCAACATAGAGCAGAGAGCACACACTAGATGCACTTTTCCTAAATCAATTTCAGCATGCAGTCTAAATGCAAATGCACATGCATGTATTGTCTTTCAGTTTCCTTAATGTGAGAATGATAAAAGAAAACTAAGTATAGATTTGAACTATCTTCTTTCAAAGTGACAGTACTAATAATTTTCTCTTCAAAAAACAAAAGGAAGGCTAAGATGACACTTTGCGATTTCGAATTCAAAAAACGAAAGGACGACTAAGATGACACTTTGCGATTTCGAATTCAAAAAAATGAAAGGAAGACCAAGATGACACTTTGCGATTTCGAATTTAAAATTGCTTTCGACACTTGAAATACTATTAATTGAAATCAAATAAGATGGAAAAAGTATAATCGACTATCTAAAAGAGGAATGATTTACGACACTCTTTTTCTTGACTGAAAACGACACTTGCGACACTTTCAAATCAAAAGACGACAGTTCGATTAAGCTACTATTTGCAAAGGAGAATTGTAAATGGTGAAAAGTACATTAAAAACATTCACAATTCCTTCTAATGGAGGCTGAAATAAAGCAAAGGAAGAAGGTTTCAACAGTGATATACTGATCATAGACAGCAAAACTACTGAATAAAGCTGAAGACAATGAATAAAAAACCAAAATCTGGAGGCAGAAATAGTCTTACTCAATCGTCACACCTGTAACACAGGGAAACAGGGATGCATCTCACTTGCAACACACGGGAGGTGCGATGCATCCAAATTTCCAATGAGAGACCGTGCGATGGTCCAGGGATGAGACTGAGCTTGGTTTTCACTCACAGTTTGTAGCTACGTTCAGGGATTTAGGCTGGTCTAATGATTCTTAGTAAACACAAAGTATAGGGGCTGATCTAATGAGGTTATTTGAGCTACCACCAAGGCACTTAGGATGTTTGCAAGCTAGATGTTCAGTTCATAAACCAACCCAGAGATTGACTGAAGCAGCGTTGATCTACTTTGCAGTTGCATAGCAAAAGCAGTTCGAAGGTTAGCTAGCTTAACTTCAGGCTTCGTCTGTAGTTTATAAAGCAAACAACAGTAACTAACAATCAAACTATTCGCTCCCCAGCAGAGTCGCCATTTTGTTATCAGGAAAACTAGTGTCCATTCAGAGCTACTAGTCCCACTAAGACGGGTAGATATCTTAGAAACAAACAAACTAAAGTTACATGTGTTTTCCTTTATGAGAGATAGATGAGAGAGAAGCAAAGAGTGCCAACCTCAGTCTTTCACTAGTCTCCTTGCTTGTTTCCTCTCTCCTTTGATAGAGCTTTCACCACTCCTTTCTCACTTGTCTCGCTTCAAAGAACACATGTAGAATCAAAGCAACAAAATACTATCAAAGCATAGAGATCTATAACCATAAACAATGTAGGATCAGATGTACATTAACCATATAAATGCATACACAAATACAAGATTTAGAGATATACAAGAATATGGAGGAAAACTCAAATAGCTTTATTGATAGAAGTACTAGAAGAGAGGATTACAACCAAGCTGTCTGATCCAACATCATCCTCCCAGCATGAAAGCCCTCTTCACCTCATACAAGGCAAGATCACCCAACAATGTCTTCAAAGAGAAACCAACAGAACTTCCTTGCAAATTACAAAATTCCAGCCTCTGGATCTCTAGGATGAGGGATCCATATATAGATGCTTATAGGAGAGTGAGTCAGCTTCTGGTATTTTGATTAGTGTCATTTCACTGATAGTTCTTGGTTCCACTTGGATATTTCATGATCTCTTACTTATCCCTTGGCAAATTCAGAGAGGCAAGTGTCAAATGAGCAGTTTATTTTGAGTTTCCACCTAGCAAACTACTTTTTCCATTTGTCTACTCTTGCTCATCGCACCCTATAGAAGGGATTTTCAGTATGCATTGCGCCCCCCGTGTGTAATAGGTGAGATGCATCGCACCCTATGCATGGAGCAGTCTGTATGGTCCAGTTTTGACTAGTTTTGAGCATTTTTTCAGGGAGAACTTCTGGCAAATGATGTAATCAGCTGACCTTGTTCCTTTAGGGTATGAAACAAAACTTTTATAGGTTTAGAAGCCCTTGGTTTATGGACATATGTGATTGGGGTTGCAGTGCCCAAATATGTCTATAACATCTATGCAATAGATTAGGGTTTTGGTTGCTTTCACTTGTCTTCACAAAAATGCATCAAACACTCAAGTTGCTATTGAGAATATAGTTTCCCAACCTAAAGTTGTAGAATCAGATATCTGGAAAATTTATTTTGATGGCTCTTGCTCAAAAGAGGGAGCAAGAGCAGGAGCAGGAATTATTCTAATATCACCAAATAAGGAAAACATTACTCAGTCATGTAAACTTGAATTTGAGGTCACCAATAATGTGGCTGAGTATGAGGCTTTTCTTCTTGGTCTTGAGTTAGCTAGAAGTTTAAAGGTTCAAAACTTGAGTGTATTTTCTGATTCTGAGCTTATAGTGAACCAGGTTAGAAATCTGTGTCAAACTAAACACCCAAGGCTTAGGTCCTACAAAAATGAAGCTTGGGACACAATTGAAAATTTCTTCCAAGGTTTTAACATAACTACTATTCCCAGAGATGAAAACATGCATGCTAATTCACTAGCTGTCTCAGCAAGCTCTTTCAAAATCCCTAAGCCAGTATCATTAGAATACCAAATCCAAGTCAAGTATCGGCCATCAATTCCTGATAACCTTAAACACTGGCAGATTTTTGAAGATGATGAATAGTTGAAATATTTCCTTCAAGTTATTGATGAATTCTCAAATATGCAAATTGAAGGAGATCAAAACGATATTCCAGAATTAAATCAACAAAATCTAGAAACTTCATTTAGTCCTAAAATTCTTGATCATGATATTATCCAATTATCTAATAATTTTATTCCTAAAGGATTAGTCCCATTGGAAAAATTATTTGATAATAATGATGTCTCTAAAAATCCCTTGTTTCACTCACCTGAAGAAGAAATCGAAGAATGCAATATTGGGACTGTGGATGATGTGAGAAATATCAAATTGTCATCAACCTTACCTTCGGATGTAAAAACCAAATACTTGAATCTTCTTAAAAACTACAAAGACATTTTTGCCTGGTCTTATAATGAGTTAAAAACTTATGATACATCTTTGATTGAGCATAAGATTCCTTTGAAACCAGAAGCAAAACCCTTTCAGCAAAAGCTAAGAAGAATTAATCCCATACTACTGCCAACCATTGAGAAAGAACTTAAAAAGCTACTTGATGCTCATATCATTGTGCCCTTAAGGTATTCTAATTGGGTAGCCAACCTAGTTCCTGTCAGAAAGAAAAATGGCGAGATTAGGCTATGTGTAGACTTCTGAAATCTGAACAAATCATATTTAAAGGATAACTATCCATTGCTTAAAATGGACCATTTACTTCAGAAAGTGTCAGGTGCCAATAGGATTTCTATGCTAGATGGATTTTCTGGTTACAATCAAATTATGGTAAGTCACGCTGACCAAGATAAAACTGCCTTCACCACTCCTTGGGGTACATTCATGTATGCCAGAATGCCATTCAGGTTAACCAATGCTCGAGCCACTTTCGAGAGAGACATGGACCTAGAATTTGTAGGAAAACATCTGAATTTACTGTCATTTATTTAGATGATTTCACTGTTTTCTCTGATTTTGATGAAATTCATTTAAAACACTTGAGCAAGGTTTTTGACAGGTGTAGGAAATTTGGCATATCCATCAATCCAAAGAAATCTTTATTTGCTGTGAAAGAAGGGAAGTTACTAGGGCATATAATCTCCAAGGAGGGAGTTATAATTGATCCAAAGAGAGTTTCAACTATTTAGACCTTGTCTCTACCAAGGAATAAGAAAGAGATACAAACCTTCCTTGGAAAGATCAATTTTCTCAGAAGGTTCATCCCAAATTATGCTGAGATAGTTAAAGATATAATAGATATGCTTAAGAAAAATAATGAAGTGAAATGGACAATCCTTGCTAGATATTCTTTTGATCAGATCAAAAAGGCCATATCTGAGGCCCCTACATTAGCTAGCCTTGACTATTCTTCACCTTTTAGCATATTTTCTTTTGCATCTGAGACAACCTTAGCTGCTGTACTTTTACAGAAAAATACAAACAGTGATGACCAGCCTATAGCCTTCTTTTCCAAAGTTATGAGGGATGCTGAACTTAGGTATGATATTATTGAAAAACAAGCTTATGCCTTAATTCAAGCCCTCAAAGCCTTTAGAACCTATATCCTACATTCACACATTACAGCTTATGTCCCTAATCATGCTGTCAAAACTATTTTGACTCAGCTTGATACTGATGGAAGAAGAGGGAGATGGATTTCTAAAATCCTTGAATTTGACCTTGAAATTAAAACCACAAAGCTAGTAAAAGGCCAAGGCCTGGCCAAATTTTTAGTTGAATCCAACTGCAAAGTATTGGGGATTAATATGGTTTCTGAAATGTCATTAGGGGAGAATCCATAAGAACCTTCCTTAATATCAGGAGAGAATCCACAAGAACCTTCCTTGATATCAGAGGAGAATCCACAAGAACCTCCTCCTCTTAGAGAAGGGGAGAATCCACAAGAACCTCTTTCTTTAGATCAAGCCATTCTTGTTCACATAGATAAGAAATATCTACTCTCTGATTGGTATTATAATATTGTGCAGTTTCTTAGATATTTTCAATGTCCAGCTGATCTTAATTTGAAACAGTGCAAATATTTGAAGCTTAAAGCAATGAAATACTGCATTATCAATGTTAATCTATACTGGAAAGACCCTCTTAATATCCTTCTTCTGTGCTTAACTGAAAATGAAATAGAGGGAATTATAGATCAGTTCCATGCAGGGTTTTGTGGTGGACACTATGCTTGGAGAGAAACAACCTACAAAATTTTAAAAGCAGGTTTCTATTGGCCCACACTTTTCAAAGAAGTTGGAGCAAGAGTAAGAAGTTGCAAACCATGCCAATTATTTGTAGGAAAACAGAAACTGTCAGCACTTCCTTTGGTCCCAGTATCTGTCCATGCTCCTTTTCTACAATGGGGGTTGGACTTTATAGGGGAAATTCATCCACATTCTAGTAATCAACATAGATGGATTTTAACTGCTACAGACTATTTTACCAAGTGGGTAGAAGCCATACAATTAAAAATGCAACTGATATTGTTGTGATAAAATTTATTGAAGAAAACATCCTATAAAGATTTGGATGTCCTCAACAGATTGTTACAGATAATGCAACAACTTTCAGTAGTGTTAAAATGATTGAATTATGTCAAAAATATTCAATCCTTTTACACCATTCTACACCATACTATCCATAGGGCAATGTGCTAGAAGAGTCCTCCAAAAGGAGCTTAGTAAAGATCATTAAGAAGACTCTTGACGACAATAAAAAGAGTTGGGATAGCCATATAATCCATGCAATTTGGGCAAACAGAGTTTCTCCTAAAAGATCATCAGGCATGTCTCCTTTTCAATTGATTTATGGAAAGGAAGCAATTTTTCCTACTCATTTAGCTTTACCTGTTATGAGATTCCTCCAGGAATCCTATGAAGAAAAAGATGATTTCTCAAGAAGGATTAATCAAATTATTGAGTTGAATGAAGACAGGGATGAAATTCAGTACAAGCTAAGGAAATACCAGAATAAGATGAAAGAATTGTTTGACAAAAAGGCTAGAGAAAGAAATTTCAAGAAGGGTGACCTAGTGCTCAGATGGGATACAAGGAGAGAAGATAAAGGCAAGCATGCAAAATTTGACAACCTCTAGTTTGGTCCATTCAACATTGCAAAAGTCAAAGGGAACAATACATTCATCCTACAGAACTTGGAAGGAGAGTATTCCTCATTGCTAGTCAATGGGAGATACTTGAAACATTACATTCAGTATTTATTTTCCATTCATTCATCATCTGTAAATATCTGAAGATTTTATTTAAATTTTGAAAAAATTACAAGTGAGTATCTGTTTCAACAAAGACTCCATAGCTCGAGTAGAAGGCACTTGGATTGGCTTGTTTTCTGCATCCCATAGGGGGGAGCAATCCCCAGCTGGAGCCGATGCTGTAATAGTATTTAGTTTTGATAAGTTAGCATATTAGTCAAAATAATTTTAAAATGTTAAGTTAGGATATGGATGCAAAAGAAAGAAAAGTTAGAATGTTAGGCAAATTTAATGTTTTATAGGCATCTATATCAATAAAATGATACGTGTTAGTTGCCCTAAATAAAGAAGGCAAAATAGAAATAAAATGCTAGGGAAGAGAAAAGAAAGGAAAGGCTTCATTTTATGGTTTTATAAATGCACAGGCTGCTAGTCTAAATGTGCCAGAAACAAACATCAAATGTGTTTTCATGTGTAGAAGAAAAAGACAGAGGAGTAAATGTTTACTCTAAGGTTTTATATATGAAGCATTTTGGGTATTAATCCTATTCCTAAGTTTAAATTCCCAATTCATTACCCCCTCCTTTTATATTTTCCCTCTACCCACTTATCCCTAAGTTTTAAATCCCGTATTTCCCCTCATATATTGCACATATTCCAAACACATTAAGTATTTAACTCCCACTGGCCCCATCGGGTGTCTTGTCATGACATAACTTAACCTTTTGCCATATTACGCTTCATCTCCGCCCATCTTCCCATATCCGATGGCCCACATGCAATTTCGCCCCCCCTCGCCATCCGAGCTTTACCATCAGGGGGGGGGGTAAAGAATGGGCAGTATACCAAACCGCGCTCGCCCCTACGTGTCAACTTCTCAGAATTTTAGACCCCCCTCGGGTGAAACCACTAACCACTCTCCCCCCTTTGAAAATCTTATTCCATTCATCCCGATACTGCCTTCCTAGCCGTTACACTCCTGCCATTCACTTTCCGCCACCTCATATGTCCGTTAAATTCCATCAAATCACATTCATTCCCTTCAGAATCAACCTGTTAAGCATTCAATTGGCTTAGCCATTAATTCAACGGACCCACGCCACCTTCAATGGAAAACCAAATTCATTATATAAACCTATTTTCTATTTGAGAACCAGTTACTGAATTCAAGCTCTATCATTGTTAATTGATTTCTTACAGGTATTGTTGGACTCAATTCCAATAGTTTCACTCTCTAGTGACATCTCTGTTCAATCATTTTCAGCTTGTTACCTCTGCTTTTTCTTCAAAGCTTGATCCCTCTCTGTACATTCAAACCTCCAGTCATTTTCACTCCTATTTTTAGCCATAGCCAATATGCCTCCAAAGGATAAAGGACCAAAGGAACTTGTCAATCCTTTGATCTTTCCTCTCACAGATCTTCACCATGACCCTTTGGCTGAAAGAGACTACAAAATCCATGAGACAGTCTGTGAACTTGACCTCTTCGAGATGTATTGCTGGCTCGAGGACAAATACATTGACAAGTCTTATGACATCCAGCTGTGGGAGTCAAATTTACCTCACTACATCTTTCCTCGTACCCACAACACCCCAGATTTTATTAGAAAATGTCATGCATCCTATTTTCCAAGCCAAAGGGCCATAGTCACCCCCACTGGAGAAATTATGTTTACCATAACTCCTTAGGCCATTGATCAAATGATGCAAGCCCCCTCAATAGAGAATGCTACCCCATTTTCCTATGAAGCACTGGTTGAACTATACTAGAAACTAGACTTTGCCAAGAGAGCCCAAACTCTTGAGTTGTTTTTGACACAAGATGCTTCATTACCAAAGAAAAATCCTCCTTATCCCTCCTCCATTTTCCCTAAGAGAGCCAAGCAGATTATCATTGTTGTTTCCTACCTCCTTGGCTACTACTCTGATCAATGGGTAGATGAGGCCATTATAGGATTTTTGTCCATCTTCTCTGCTGATTCTAAGCCCTCCATTGTGTTTAATTTCAGCCATTTTCTTGCAGAGTCCATTCATCAACAACTTGTTAAATTTCCAACTGAGGTATTCAAATATGCCTCTATGTTAGTCTACATGTTCCTATACTTTTAGGGGGACAACATTAACCTATCTTTGCAAAAGTTGGATGAGAAGGGAAACCAGCAGTCAGTCATCTTTTGGACTACTCTGGTCATGAAAGAGCAGAAAGAGTACACTTATAAATAGTTTACAGAGATGTTTGTTCACCCAACAATAGGTCTCCTGAGTAGCAGAATAGAATCGAGGATTAGTGAAGAAATCAAAAGGGTGTTGCAGTTGTCAGATCAAGTTCAGACAGGGGACTAGTACCTTTATGAAAATTATACAGAAATAAGAATATTTGGATGTGAGCTCCCACCTTACAAGCTGCCAAAATTCCTCCCAATGAGGATTTTTGCCTTGGAGTACATAAGGCAGATGATCAACATGGATGAAATCCACTTTGTTGCTGCCAAGAAGAAATCCCAGTTTAAAATAAAAACACAAGTTGGCCCTTTCATTTGCAATAGTAGGGAAGTAGGGGAAGACATAGATAAGCTCCTGAAGGAAATGGAGTTCAGCTTAAGCTTCACCTGGTCATATGATCCATTAGGGATCATTTCTAAATTAAGGGTAGAAACCAAGTTTACTCCTTACTTTCACACAACTAGGCCAGAAATAGAAAAGTACAAGAATCAGTTAGAGTGGGTTGAGAACACCTTACAGGAGGAAGAAGAACAACATGTATCATCATCTACAATGCAGACTCCTACCATGCAGGAGAAGACAACCAAGAGGAACAGAGAGGAAGAGTCCTCTTTAGGGACTGACATCTTTAGTGAAGGGTTTAAAATAATGTATGGAAAGAAGGCTAAGCTTAGTTCCAGACTGAGCCTTAGCAAAGATTGAGAGTAGCAGACTATTATCACCACTAATGAGCCACTTGTTTTCTCATTAGTGGGTGATCAGTCCACACAATCTCCTACCACCTCCACAACTTCACAAGAGCAACAAAAAATTGTGCAGACCAACACATCCACTTTAGGTGAGGTAGAGAAGAGCATAATGGACATCTTCAAGGAGATAAAAGTTAGAAATGAAGCCTTGAAGATTAACACTTACAACCAGTTCTAGAAACAGACTTCTGGTGCCCAAAGCAGGCTACTATCAGCCTTTGACTCAGAAAAGGGGAAAATGCAAATGGAATTCCTACAAGCACAAGTTCCCCAGCCCAAGACTGCATCAGACTACAAAAATATAGCTTTTGAGTTTGATGTAAAGGATATACATCCCATTGACCAAATGGAGATGCATAAGCAGACTGGGGAAATGATTTTCTCTACTGTCACTAACACTACCATGAATTTTTCCAAATTGTAGGTTACATTAGCAAATGTCCAGTCACAGCTAAAGATGGAGAAGGTCTTTGCACTTGCCAAAGACACCAGGATTAAAACCCTGGAGGATTTGGTAATCAAACTAGGTTATGATCCTGCAAACATCAATGTTGCAGAGGAACTTGTCAAGAAGAAGAATTTGGATATAGCAGCATTGAGGAAGTAGTTAAAACTTCCAGCTACTAAAGATCCTCTAGCCAAGGATATTGAAGAGATGGAGACTCAAAAGGCAGATATAATGAAGCTCAACATTGAGTAGAATGCACAACTCAAGCAAATGGAGACAAATATGGAGAAGCTAATTAAGGAAAAGGAAAAAGCTACTAAAAAGACTGCCCCCTTGGAAGCACTCCCTATCATAGTCATTCCTACAACCATATCAGCTACAACAAGTACAGGAGATGTTGCAGACCAGTTGGCCAATGCAGTCCAAAATATGTCTTTTCAGACTGAGGAAATCAAGAAATTGCAGGATCAAGTGAAACTTCTAGAGGATCATCAAAAGAAATATGAGATTTTTCATGCAACAGAGCTTCAAAGAGCTCAAAATTAGATAGAAGTATGGAATAAGTCAACAGCTGAGTCTTCCATTGGCCACACTCTGGGTCATGTCAAGGAAATCATATGGAATAACATCATTGAGGAGATAGATGAAATCTAGCCATGTATCCATATTATTTTTTAGTAGAAGGAGTTGATGGCAAAGGAAAAGTAGACCATTGCTAATATAAATGCTCAATTGGGAGAGATGCTTGCTACAACCAACAACATTATAAAGTTCCTCAACTCCAAGAATATATATGAACTGGATGATCTAGGAATGGATGATAGGACTGAAACCATCCTAGAGGTGAAGAAAGTTCTGACCAAGAAGAACTCAGTTGTATAATTGACAGAGAAGTGTCACACTCTTGAAGTAGCGGTCAACATATTTTTCACAAGAATTGATGCATTGAACAAGAAGGGTATTCCTTCACTGTTTGTAATCAATGATAAATTAATGACTAGGGAAGACTACATGAAGAAGCTTCAGGATATTGCCAGGGATACAACCAAGTCCTCCAACATCAAAGGTTCCATGACAGGCAGGGCATTTTATGAAGCCATCAACAACATATGTTTTATTCAACATGAGATAAAACATATTTTCACTGTAAAACCCACTTTTTCCCGGTATACTGAGGTAGATGAAATCTACCGTAAGGTAACCAAGATAGCAATCCCAGATGAAGAACGGTGGGAAAAGTTGTGTGAATTTTAGGATTAGAGGATAGATCAGCTTCACCAGCGCAACACCTGAATAGTGGCCACTCAGCAACAACTTTCCTTCAAAACAAGGCCAGATGTTCAGATTCATTCTTTTTTATCGAATTACTTCTCTTTCTATTAGTTTTAAGTAATAATAGAATGTCATGTCACTCAGGCATTTATTGTAATATTTTGTAATTTTGTTTAAATACTTCAGCGTGTCGAAGTATTGAGGGTTGCACCCTTGAACCAGTTATGACATAGATTTATACTAAGCTAGAGCATTTTTTATTAAATAAAAGATTTTGTATTTACTTCATATGGCTTGTCTCTCTGTGAGTTGTTTTCATCATGTTTTTCATTATGTATTCTTCATATAATTTAATTCTTTTACAGTCATCTGATTGAAAATTTAATTGAATCTCAGTTTCATTTTGAATCTGCTGTGAAGTTGCATTTAAATAAGAGATTAATTTGCAGAACTATCTATTATTGTAAATTCCTCTTTGAACTTAAATTGCACTAGATTTCTGTAATAGTTTAATTATATTATGTTGATCTAGGAAACACTATTTTCTTGATTTCTACTTATAAATGGTTAAATACTTAGTCTGAATATTAAATCACTTATACTTCTCTATATTATACTTATCCATCTCACTTAAATCAAAATAACCATATGTATTTAAAGAACAACCTTTTGTTTTATTAAGGATCTTTCTAAGTTTAAAGCACCTGTTTTTAAACAGTTCACTCGTCACCCAAATCATTAAAATCAACAAAACATTTTAGATGCTTTGGCATAGCCAATTAACGTTAGGTTATCTCAAAGGACAACACATTCCATACAAGTTTGTTATTTAGAAGGGCCAATAATAAAAAAGTTTTGAGAAATTAGCATAACTTTCACTTGGCACATCAAATTTTGGTCAAACGAGTGACATTGTAGAGAAGACATAAAAGAGTACTACAAAAGATATCTTCAAACTGAAAATCACTGAAATTCTAGATATATAATAGGAGAAAGCTTAACTTTAGAACAATTTCCAAATTAATATTTTAAAGATATGTAACTTACAATTGGCATGGATTTTAATTGATTTTTTTTTGGTGATCCAAAAATTGTAATAAAGTAAAAAAAAAAGTAGTATTATTATTTTCTCACATGGAAAAGGATTTTACAAGAATTATTACTCCAAAAAACTTACACATGATATATGAGGTCACAGGTTCAAAACCAGAGGGGGGTAGAGTATGTATGCCTTTGTAGATTTAGCAGTCAAATCATTGTGTGGAGGGGGGTCCCTTGTCCCACAAACAAGGGGGTCTCACACTCCAATTTGGTGTTTGGTTCGGTCGTGACCTTAAATTGGATGAAGACTTCAAAAACATTCTATCTCAATTGAAGAACCAAGTTGATGAAATGAGTGGTAGTGCATTGAAACTTGTATATTCCTCATGTTCCCAAGAAACATTTAAAATGGAAATAGAAAATTTGATGGATCAAAAGATGGAATGACTACAAAATTCCATGAATTACATGAAAGCCAATATTTTACAAAGGTTCCCAAAAAGGGATGTGGATATCCAAAGAGAGCATGAAAATAAGGAGAAAAATAGTGTTGAACCTAAATCACATATGGGGAATATTCCAACATAGTTGGGGAACACAAATATTAAATATCATTATCATGATCATTCATCACTCCAAGATTCATATCATTTTGATTTAGCTCAATGCTAAGGAACTATTTAATTTCCAATATCGATATGAGGAATTCACGATGATAAAGATCCTATGACATGGATATTCTAGATGGAGAAATTATTTGATCTACACTAAATTCCAACCTTACAAGAGGTAACTCTAGCATCCCTACATTTATAAAATTATTAGTTTGTTGGTATCAATTGATTTGTGAAACAAAAAAAGTTGTATTGTCTCTTGGTCCAATTTTAAGGGAAAATTGATATCACATTATTGGGATATTAATAGAAATAAATTCTTTAGTCAATTTATAAATATTTAGCGAATAGGTCCAATTATAAAACATATTTAGCAATTCCAAAAGCTATGTGTTAGGGTAAAGACCATTTTAGAGGATAATTTGTCAAATATCTTTATGGGAACTTTAAAGGAGAGTATTAAACATTGGGTGAATCTCTTCAAACGTAAATCCTTGGAGCCAAGTTTCAGTTTGGTAAGGAAATTTGGAAGTAAGAATATATATTACAAGAGTAGTTGCTAAAATCTATAAAGAGTACCATGATTCCTCTCCTAACCTCACTCAATCTACAAGGTTGACACCTCAGCAAATAGATGGAAGAAGAACAAAGTGACTATGTTTTAATTGTGACAACATGTATAGTAAGGGGCATAAATGTAGTGAGAATAAATGATTCTACATAGATTATGAAGAGGAACAAGATAAAGAATTATAACCAAATCAAGATTTAGAACTAGAAGAGACTACTCCAACCATAACTTGTCATGGATTGGGTAGAATCAATACTCCAAAAACCCTCAAGATAGAAGGATATATCAAAAAATGAAAGATAATAATGTTGATTGGTTTTGGTAGTACCAATAACTTCATCAATTGAAAAAATAAAAATAAAAAATTCTCAATTGATTTATATTTCAAACACCCGAGATTGAAGTATTAACTATAGATGGAGGTACCATGAATTTTTCAAGGAAGTTCCATGGTATTAAGATTAATATGGGGGAGTATTTATTGTATAGTCCTATGATTGCAATCGAAATGGGTGATGTTAATGTTGTATTAGGGGCCTAATTGTTACAATCATTGAGAATAATGACTTTTAATTTTTAGGAACTTTTCATGAAATTTTACTTAGAAGGAAGGAAATTGAACTAAGAAGTATGCAAGAGAAACCCTCTTAAGTGATAATGTCTAATAACATGACAAACTTCAAAATACAATAATATGATTGACCTACAATTTTACTAGTATAAGAAAATTTTGTATGCACTAAAAGGTTTTACCATTAATTTTTCATACTTCATGATAAACATCTCAAAGATTTCCCAAATCCATTCACAACTTTATTTTTCCCATCTATCTTCAAATGATATTCTAAACTAGCCTACTAAATTTTTCCCAATCTCTTCTACAACAAATAGAAATTGGCTATGAAATATCATATGCATATTTACAGTAAGTATCTTAGGCAATCCATTTATTCACAATCTCCTTAAAACTGTTTCTAAGTAATAAGTTGCATAATTGGTTTTTCTACACATAAATAAATGTACATTTTTGAAAAATTATTCAACCATCATAAAAATTAAGTAATATATTGTTTGCATTTTTGGAAAAACCAGGATAAAATCCATTAGTATATCATTCAAAGTTACCCATGGTAATGGGGTAAAATTATATTATCATTAATTCCCTTATCCACTTGGAAAATTTTCCATCTCTCAACATCTCTACCATGTGCTTTTGGCAAACTAAGCCAAAAATATCTTTCTTCAAGTAAAATTTTCATCTTATTTTTCCAATGTGACTTGCTATTATGTACCCATGTATATATTTTATTAAAATCTATTGTAATAAGTATTGAAGAGAACACAATCACTTATCATTGACTAGTTATTCCTCTCGAAGAAAACAATCTAGCTCCAAACCTCTATCTTATTCCATCAGATTTCTACGACACTCCACACCCTACAAAAAAGTTTTTGCTTCACATGTAACTCCTAGTTCATGTATTCAAATACAATAAAATAATTCTTCATTGTCTCATCCTTCTTATCGGAGGATATGAGATGTAAAATCATGGAAGGTTAGAACATAGATGCCTTTTCTATAAGTGGGTGCTCCTATAATAGAAATAAAAATAATTATACCTAAATCTAGAGGAATATTTAAAGATTGTTAAAGATGTGGAAAATAAAGGCATTACAAGAAATATATTAGAGCCAACAATGCAGAAAAGGGAAGGGATTTTATGGTTTTCCTTTTATAGAAGCAAAAACCTCCTCAAATGAAGGAGGGAATGTGTAATTAACTTCTTCAAGTACTCTTGTAGATAATGAGGCATGACTAGTTGTCTCAGGGGCATCCTTTTATATAACTCCTCATAGATAGTGGTTTCATTAGTATGAAAGATACAATGGAGGTGACATTTTCTTAGGATATAAATTAAGAACTAGAGAGATATGACAAGGAAAATTCAATTTGAAGATAATAAATGGAAGGATAAAAACACTTGATGTTTTGCACATCCCAAGATTGGCCATAATTTTGATTTATGTAAGAAAGATGAGTGATGTACTAGGTGTAAAAATAATGTTTGAAAATATTACTTGTAAGATGGTTTAGGGATAAATGGTATTGTCGATGGGAGTTCGTATTAGAACTCTATATAAGCTATTGGAAATCGTTGTTGGTGATGTGTGAAAAAATTCTATTTTTCCTAAGAGTGGAGTTGAAGAAGGAAAAACACCTATAGTCAACGTGGATAAAAGATTATGTTGTGGCATTAAGGTCTAGGACATATTAAAGACAAGGGCCTTTGATTACTACATGGTAATGGTATCTTAGAAGGTATGTCTAATTGTTTTCTAGGTTTTGATTTATATTAACATTGTTTATATGGGAAGTAGAATTAGGTAAGATTCTCCTCTAGTACAAGAAGGGTAGAGGGAATATTTTAGTTGGTGCATAATGATGTGTTTGGACATGTGTCGATTCTATCATTAGGAAAATTTATGTACAATGTCTCATTTATAGATGGATTCTCAAAGGAATACATGGATTTATTTCCTTAGGAAGAAATTTGAAACATTTGAGAAATTTAAAGAGTTTAAGGCTCTAGTGGAAAATCAAATATAGAATAAATAATTGTTGAGAAGAGATAATGGTGGAGAATTATGTAGCAATGAATTCAAATAATTTTGGAAGAAGTGCGGTATAACAAGGTATAGTACTACTCCGTACATATATTAGTATCATGGTTTTGTAGAAAGGATGAATATGCTGATAATAAATAAAGCAAGGAGCATGCTCAATTGTGCCATATTATGACAAGAATTATGGGTAGAAGCAGTGGATAATGTGTGTTACTTGGTAAATAGATCACCTTCATCAATCATGGATGATAAGGTTTTGTATGAGGTATGGACTGTTAAAAAACCTTCTCTTAAACATCTCAAGGTATTTGGTTGTGATGGTTAAGTACACATTCCAAAGGAGAATAGGGGTGATCTAGATAAGAAAGTTTAAAAGTGTGTCTTTATTGGATATAAGGATGGTATCAAAAGTTATAAGATTTGGAACCTAGAAACTAAGAAGGTTGTGTATAGTTGAGTTGTAGTATTTAGAGAAATAAAATATGTTTTCAAATAGGAAGTCCTACAAAATGATCCATAAACTGTCATGAATATTCCACTAGACAATTTGTCACAACATATCTACTGAAATATATTTGAAAAAACAAAATATACACTATGAGGGTTAATTTATCCTTAGATTTTTGGATTTGTTAATTAATGTGTTATGTTTTTGCATGCAATAGACAAATTATGAAAAATAAAGAATAATGGAATAAAAATCACAAACCAAAATGAACACAAGGTAAGATATGGGAAACCCTTATGGGAGAAAATCTAGTTTGAAGGCGAGCAATATTTTTTGCATACAAACTCCTTTTGAGGTATTTATTGCACCTTTGGAGGTTATCTGGGCATAAAATAAAATTAAGGGGTGTGATCTTGAGTGGAAATTTTTTACCTATAGAAAACATCGTATAATGCCTCAAATTGCTTCCAAAAGGTTTCATATCTTATTTTCACAAATTGGGTCCCACTAATAAAAATGGTCTTGTGAGTTAATTCCTCTAATTTTCCCTCTCTAAAAGCATCAATATGGTTGGAAAATAATATACTGATCCAATATGGATCATATGTCCCCATTTTGGGAGGCTTTTTGTCCCCAAAATCTTTTATTGAATGAGGCAAAGAAATTTTTCTTATACCTTCTCCCTATAGTACCATTTAGCCTTTCTTGGAATCTATCGTTTCAACCCAATTTGCCAAAGGTCATGCTATCCACGTCTTGTAGGCTTGGACCTCTTTTGCAAAATTGTATCCTCTATAAACTCTGCTTGAGCATTTGGTGATAAAGCCTCTATAGAAGGTATGAGATGTTCCTCGTCATGACCCCACATGGAAAGCTCATATAGTTTCATATTTTCTACATTCACCACAAAGTAAATGTGCATGTATGGGGGTAGATTGGGTCTATAGGTGTTATCTCCAAAATTTTCAAGTATCTCAAAGTAACCATAGTGTAGAGCCTTGATTTTCTTACTAGGACCCTGTAGCCTCTCCTTGTTCAACTATAACCATACTCTATCTCCCACTTCAAATGAATTCTCTGCTTTGTGTTGAGCATGCATGACCTTGTACTTTTCCCGCTACTTATACAATGTCTCTTGTACATATAAATGGTTTTGTCTAATATTCTCAACAAATTTTTCTTCTGTTAAGGCATACCATGTAATATCCCCTCTTACTCCTTATTGTACATATGCAATATAAAAAGGTGGAGGTGGAAAATATTCGAACCAAGTTTCAAATGGGGACTTACTAGTAGAATTTTGGGATGCTTTGCTATAAGAATGTTGTATATATACTATATTTTCATCCCAAGTATTCAAATTCATATGATTCTAACTCCTCAAAAACTACAAAAAAGTCTTATTGACCACTTCTATTTTCCTATCTATCTATGGATGGAATGTTGTATACCTCTTCAACTTCATGCCCATCTTCTACAACAATGTAGTCCAAAATGCATTGAGAAATATTGTGTCTCTATTTGAAATTATGCTCCTTGGGATTTAAAGTGCACCCATACTTGTCAAAAGAACAACTTTATTTCCTATTGCAGAGAAAAAAAATCTTACTGAACCTATCAACTACCACAAATAGGTAGTCATGTCCCTTGTTGTTTGTTGGTAAGCCTCCCACAAATCCCATGGAAATTATTTCCAAAGGATGAGTGGGTATAGGAAAGGGATGGTATAGATCTCGTTTCTTGTTACTAGGCTTGTTGGTACAACAAAGCATGCATATTTTTATGAACCTATATACCTCTTCTTGCATCCTGGCCCACTACACATACCTTTGCAAGTTGGCCACTATCTTCCCTACACCAAAGTTCCTTGTAACCTTGGAGGTGTGAGCCTCTCTGATAAATTGCATTTGTTCACCTTTAGGAACTCATAAATTATCTAGCCTATAGAGTAACACATTTTGGAGATGGTATTCAACTGCGTTGTTACCATTATGCACATGAATCTCACTTCGTAACTATCGAAACACCTCCTTAAAGTCCCGATCCTTTGCATATGCCTCTTTATATGCGTTATGGGTGAAAGGATAAATGTGCATTGGAATTCCCAATATTGTGATCTTTGATGTGGGTGGCCTTGAAAGAATGTTGACCAAATTTTTTTTGTTTCCCTTCTTTTACTTGATCAATAAATGATATTATTGTAGAAACCCAATCCACTTGTAATTCTTAGTTTGTTGGAGCTTACTCTGAGCCTATAAGTATTGTAGTAGTTGGCGATTAGTGTGGATTACTATCTCCTTTTCCATCAGATAGTGTTTGCACTTATTAAAAATGTACCATGACATAAAGCTCCTTGTTGTAGGTAGGGTGGTCAAGAACTAGCCCATTAAATACTTTTGAATAGTGGCATATAGGCCTTCCTATTTGCATCAAGACTACTCCCATAACATACCCACTCAAATTTGTCTCCAATTTGAAGGGTTGTCTCAATTTATATAAGGTTAGAATCGATGCTTGATTGAGCTTCTTCTTTAACTCCTCAAAGACCCTCTAATGACCCTTTCCCCATTGAAAAATCATGCCACTCACTGTTATGGCATGGAATGGTGATACTACCGCTAAAAACGAGGCCATGAATTTCCTCAGGTACTATGCTACCACAACAAAACTCCCGACCTCAAAAACATTAGTAGGCATAGTCCAATTCATGATGTCCTTCATCTTGGAAGGATCTATCTTTATCTATATTCCATCTATCACATATCCCAGATATACCAAATATTGTTGTGCAAACTCACACTTCTTAATATTCCCCAGTAGTTGGTGCTTCTTTAGTGTCTATAGCACTGACATCAAATGTGAGATGTGATCCTCCAAGGTACCATGGATACCAATATATCATCTAAATAAGCAATAAAAAATGAATCTATAAAAGGGTAAAATATTTCATTCATTAACCTCATGAATCTAGTTGGTACATTGCACATGCCAAATGAAATAAATAACCACTCATACAAACCTTGTCTATTTTTGAAGACGGTCTTCTAGGTATCATCTTCTATAACTTAAACATGGAAATACACTAACTTTTAGTCCAAATATTTTAACATGGTTTTTAGAACTAAATTTAAATATGACAAAGGAGCTAAAAGTCCCTTTTGAGTTAAGTGATCTTACGATAAGTTTGTATGAGGATGTTACTACTGAGTTTATGAGCATTGAGGGCTAGTTTGAAGAAATTAATTATAATATAGAAGCTAAATAGCTTGGTCCTTAGACCCTACGATTTTTATCATTTTCATTGACAAGTTAGAGGGTTGTCTCAAAGAAATTTTTTTTATCATCCTAAATTTAGCTGATATAGTCATCATTCTCCCTTTTCACACTAACAATATCGTTTTTATGGTAAGGAGTCCCTATGATCTAAATAATTAACTAAAAATTCTCAAACATTTCTGGTGAGCCCTGATATTTCACCAAGAGTGTTGCAACTCCCAAGGGCTCCTCAACTCTATTTATCAACCCAGGGTTTGTACAAACTTTGAGGTGACGGTGCTATATGCACAAAAAATGGGATTCTACTCATGCCACCTTCAATTAGGAAATTTGATCAATAGTGCTCTAAGACTATTCCTCCTAATGAATTAGAATGAAAATTAGCTAATGAAGGTGCAATTTAGAAGCTAACTCTAACCATGAAAAGGAAAATGCTCTGAAATTCAACTTGCAACTGTTATTGAATCAATTCATGAAAAGATAATGGCTACACTAATTGCAGAAAGGAAACTACATTATCTTGTAATCGACCATCTAGCTACCAGATCTACTTGCAGACAAGAAGCTAACCTACCAAATCACAACTCAATATTCTATGTATCATCTATCTAGCTCACACTTTCATATAAATCAATGTTCTATTTGTGCCAAATAAATAAACTAACACTATTCTATTTTGCAGTGAAGGAAAAGGAGTGTTTGGAGTGGCCTAGGAGCTTCCGTTGATCATGGAGTCACAACTGGCGGTCAACCTACTTCTAATATAAGTCCAAATTGCAGCAAAAGTCAAAATTAGTGAGGAAACATGCTGCTATAGGTGTGCCATAGGAGGCTGCTACAGGTGCCCTGTATTACTACAAGAAGGCCTGTAATTATAGAGGAAGGTTGTCGAGAAGGTTTAAGAGGTGGAAATGATGGATACTAGGTATGGAAAGGTGGATTAAGGTTGAGGCAAATGGATGAAAGGTGGCCAAAGACCCTAGCCAAGCTTAGAGCCTTTTGAAGGCCTATTTTGCATTAGGAGAGCTACTCACGGTTGTCTAGGAAAATGATCTCAAGAACAAAACTTTGAGGATAAAATTTGGGATCCATAGAAGAGGGTGAGGAAGTCCAATATGGAGGTGGTGAAGGTTCCCTTTCCTACATATCCAAAAAACCATGCAATCATCACATGCATATCCTTTTATCATTGACAAAGTGAAACAACTAATATTGGAAAAGATAAGTTGAATTTAAATTCCATCTAATCTATGGCAAAAAACTCTGATCTAGTCAATAAATCAACTCCTAAGCTACATTAATCATATGTAAAATAAGATGAATAACATAGATATTATTCCATGAAATCATGAACAGATTATTGGACTGTGATTACAGATCATTCCATTCTTGCTCCCATGGGAGAGATGAGGTAGAAGTTGTGATCACATAATTTTGATGGGTTATTTTCTAATGAAATGCAAGAAACTAATAAGCACTCTGAACTAAAAAGAGATACAAATACACAAGAGGGACCTAAGCCACTGGGGTTGGGCCCAAACCCAAGAGCCTCAGCCCTCTGGAACTAACTCAGTGATGAACCAATAAGCAAATTCTCATTATCATTGCATCAATGTCTAATACATCATATAACAATCGAAAATAACATTGCCAAGTACCTGAGCTCAATAGTTATTTAGCTAAAAACAAAACTCGAATTCTAATGAGCTCTTTTACATGTTTATTTATACAAGAGGGTAGATGTTATAAACATCTCCCTAGAAAATATCAATGTGTGTCCCATAACTCGAGAATGGTGGATCTTGATCTTGATTAACTACACTTTCTTGGCCGCCAATGACCTCGAGCTGATGAGAGAGAGTGAAGTGATCTTGGGTTGATTGAAGGGGTTAAGGAGGTGGAAAACCTCCTAGAATCTCTCCCTGCTCTCTACTCCGAGCCCCTGCATGGAAATTATCTCAGAATTGCTCCATTTCTAGCAATTAAACCATGTTAGGCCACATGACCAATAAAAACATCTTTTACCCTTCTCACTAAGCATTAGATAACAAAAATTGTAAATAAATGTGAGAAAGAGATAGTTCTAAAGCTCGAGGATGGCATTATGACCCTTATAATGTACCTATTGATGAACCTCATCATCACCCCCTACTGAAATTGTTTCTCATCCTCTGAGCAACTCAATCATCTATGTGCATTTCTTTCATGGTCTTGGTGTTCTCATTTACATCCTAGGGTTCCTCAGATGGTTTTCCTTCTTGGGGATAGAAACCTGCATTCCTTTCTGTTTCTGTCCACTCCTTCTTCTCTTCTGCTTCATTTATTCCTTGTTGTGGGCCTAGAAACAAGGGTGGACTGAGATTGAGTCCTATCAACTTAACTTTTAATCTTTACATGACCTTCTGTAAAGGGGTGTCCTCTGTAAGGCATTCCTCAACCTTTGAAGAGAGTGATATTCTCTGATATGGAGGTTGTGGGGTAAGGCATGCCATCTCCTCTGGTAGGCTTGGAGGATTTCTAGTCCCAACAATCTGCATGTGTCTTCAAAATGTAAGATGTATTGTTATTCATTGGCAAGGTATTTAGGTCCTAAGTCAGCATCATTGGAGATGATGCTATGATTGCTAATGACAACCATTGGGCTCACTAGCTCTGCCCTGATATATAATGGTTCCTTTTCTTCCTTTGCCATGAATCTCTTTACTTCCTCAGCTCTTGCCTCCTCATGAGTCATCCAAGATGATAAGGCCATCAATTTTGTATACCCCAATATTGCATTAGGATCCCAAATATTCATATCAGTGAAAGTGGGTTATGAATGTAAAACTCAATCAATTTTCCTTTGTCCTCCATGCTAGCTTGGTTGAAAAATTAAATGAATTGTTTGTGATCTTTGAGAAAGAGTGCATAAGGCTTGGATGGTTGTCTACACTATAGTGCCTCCATGGAGAGGCTTGCCATGGTGGAAAGTTGGGTTTCTTTCTCCTGCAACTTCTCTCTCAACCGCATATTTTCTTCCTATAGCTACTCCTTCATTGTGGATTCACTCATTCTCAACTCACTTAATTATTTGCTCATTTCAAGGACCTTTTCTTCCATGAGGCCCACATCCTCTACCTTCTTAGACGTTTTAGTTTGCATCCACCTGTGGGTTCTTCCTCTTCCTGCTTCTAGCTAATAGAAATGTGGGACTGCAATTTTTGAGGAATAATTCTCCCTCCTTCAATGAATTTATAATAGGAGCTTAGGCTAGGATGTGGACTAAGATCCTGGAGCTCTGAGAAGTCTTTCCCAAATGTTTTTGGGGAGGCTACTACCTCCTATAGTTTTTGTGTCACATTGCTCCCCTCTTGTTTCTCATTCTGCCCCTCCTGTAGCTCATTATGCCCCTCCTATTGCATACTTTGTCTGTCATGTAGCATAATTTGTTTTTCTTGTAGCATACTCTGCCCCTCTTGTAGCTTCCCCTCTTCTTCTTATTGGAGGGTGGTTGGTGTCTTGGGTTGTTTGAAGGAGGTTGATCTAGTGGTGGGCCTCCTTACATATGGTATAAGAGTCTTTGTTGTGGGTTTTGGAGAGGTGACCTCTTCAATTTTTCCTTCAATTGGTCCCACCTCCTCTTTCTTTCTTGGGGACTCCTCGATTGTGATGGGGACCACTGTGGGAGTTTGTGGCCTCCCTTACTTGATCCTGGTGCTTTTCATGGTCTTAAAAAATAGGGGGATCTCCATTGTCTCTTCCTTTTAGGTTTGTCTAGGGTGCTTAAGGTAGCTAAAGTTGCAACTACCTCCTGTTCAGTGGTTCTTGGAGACAATTTTGTTTTTTTTGGGGGTATCTCAGTTTCTCTGGGCTCAGTAGTCTTTTTAGGACTTTATTTTTCCTGTTTCTCCCCCTCTTCTTTGTTATCTTGTTTTCCTCCTACCTCTACCTTTGGTTCTTCTGCTGTCCTTTTTGCTTCTGTTTTTCTTTCCTCTTCTTCTCTCCCTGTTGCTTCTTCCTCTTCTATCCTTGCCCCTTCTTCTTCTTCCTCTGTTTTTCCCTATCTTCCTCCAACACTAGAGGCTAGGGTCTCACCTGGTGTGAGTTTCTATGTCTCAATGAAGGCTTCTTTATCCATGTCTATGAATTTGGACCAAAGGACAAGGATTCTTAACTTGCTCAAGGTACCCACCACTATCAAATTTAATGACGCCATGGTGGCCTAGGTGTTGGTGTTTTTCCTCTCTGACTTTTTGACTCATGTACTTGATGGATTGTAAGAGGAAGTATGGAACACTAAGCTTTTGAGCAAGAGGAAATTCTGCTTGGAACATGAGTTCATGAAGTAATAAAGTGGTAGGCATATACCACATTCTTTCCTCACAAGATATGTATTTCAAAATTTGGTAGGCCACCTCATCCCAAGGATAAGGTAGGATTTCCATCCTAAATCTTTTCTTGTCCTCAACAATATTTTCATTGGAAGTGAAGAAAATTTTTTTAGCAGTGACATTGGTGGCTTTGTCCTCTCTGCTCCACTTGATCCCTAGAGGCAAGGCTGTCATTCCATTAATCAATTCAGGGTTGAGTGAGATAGACAATCACCTCAACACAATGGTGGCATTGCCCTTTGTTTGTGAATTTAGAGCTACGACAAATTCAAAGGCAAGGTCATCATCATACACTTTCAACAAATCGAAGAACCCTAGCCACTAGTGTCTTCTAAAGATGTCTACCACAAGAGGGTGTAGGTGGATTCACTTGGTATCTGAGGGATCTCTTCTATTAAATCCTCCCCCCATTTGTTCTCTATGTTCTCAATCAAGTGAGGGAGAGATACTTCTTCAATAGATTTAGTGTATAATTTAGTGGCAACAATGAGTTAAATATCCTTGTTAATGAAAATTGCCTATATTCCCATTACTCTACTACTTGAAAAGACCTTTTAATTTCACAATGATACTATCACTGCTTGTAGAATTTGAAGTGAAATTTTTATGAAATATGATGGATGGATGAAGGAAATGGTGGCACTTACTTTTTATCAAGTAGTCTGGGATGAAGGTGGTAATTTGGAGACCAATTCAAACCTCTGTGGCTTTCCTACACCTTCTAAACTTTTTTGTAGCAGTCTTTCGACCCTCTTGTAGCAATTGCAAGCTTTTCTCTAGCTCCTTCCTATAGCAATTGCAGAATGGGGTTTGAAACTCCTTGATGGCACCCTGTTACACAAAATATTGTCACCGTGACTATTTGCAGTCAGTATGGGTCTATCATCTTTCATACTATCCTCCTAAGCAAGTCTCAAACCTCATCTCTTCATGTCAAGCTTTGAAAATGAGAGAAAGACTTTAAAAATCAATAAAGCTCTAGTTCTACACTTTCTCTCACTGTTGCCTGCGGTCCCGCACCCCTTGTTCATGTTACCTGAGGAACTACCCGCTCTGTCTCTAAAGGAGTGGGTGCGGACCCTTGTGAAAGTTAAAAAGGCGCAGGTTTATTCTTAAAAACTCACTTTGGGTTAATTCTAGATGATTCTAGAAGGAATCTTGACGTGGATGGTTCGCTCCTAGGTGGTTCATGCATCCCAAAAGTGAAGGAGCTAATCCCTTGATGAGAGGAGCTTATCCCTTTGAAGGAGGACCTAGTAACTTCCCTCCATTGCACTATAAATTAAGGCATTGGGCTGGTTGCTAAGGAGTTTAGAAGCTGAACATTTTTGAGGGTAAATGCTGGTGGAATTGAGACTTCCTAGTTAAGCTTGAGAGGAGAGATTACATACCTTTTGGCTTCATTGGGAAGAGAGTGAAACTTGTCAAAGTAGAGGAGACTTCTTGCTGGACCCCGGGAGGAGCTTGTACAGCATCAAGGCACAGGTTGTAAAGTTCTTCTTTGATTCAAATTAATACAATCAGATTCATTTTTCTCAACAAATTGTCTTATGTGATTTGTTTCATGAATTCCTTGATCATCATGATAAGTATGCTTTATTATATTGGCTTTTCAGGTGCTATTTAATGTGTGTGCTTGTTTGTGTTTGCAAATTCTCTACAAGGGAGCTCATTTGGATCAACGGAGCGAGGCTTCCACAAACTTGCATTAGACCCAAGGTAGGCCTAAAACACTTGTTTGCCTTTGTTTATAAATTGCATACTTAGAGAAAGATAGGATTTGATTGGTTTGCTTGTCGCTAGATATCATTAGATACTAGGGAGGTCGGTCTTGTTTGCCAGAACGACTCATTCCGTGTGACAAAATGGTGACTCCGCTGGGGACTTGATTTTTTGATTTGCTTTTACTTTGACTTGAGAAACTGTGTTTTTGTTTCTGTTTTTGGCTTGATGTGTGTGGGATTGGGTAGGTTTAGTTAATCTTGAATTATTTTTTGTTTTTCATACTTTTGGGAGAGGATCGCACCCTCTGCTTGTAACACAGTGCGGACCTATCCGCACTTTTGCTTTACACACAGAGCGGTACTGCACCTGTGTGGACTGTGGGCCTGCGGACCCTGTCAAAATTTTGAAAAACTTAAGATTTTCTTTTTCAATCAGCTTAGGATTTGTTTAGGTGTTTTTGGCCTCTGCCCAGATCTGCATGTGACTTGTCAGGAACTTTTCTTAGGTTAATTCCATTGGCATTAGGGTTTTAGGTGAAATTCCTAGAAGTTCTGGTTGTTGGGCTTGATTTTCGTTTTGTTCTTGTAGTAGCTCAGAGCTTAGAAGCTTTAGAAGCCTCAGATCACCTTGGTTTTTACTGGCCTTCTTATGAGTCTGACCATTTGCAAAATCTGCCTTTGTTGAGGAATCCATCTTGTGTTTCTCTTTGCGAAACTTTGAAAAGACTTGTGTTAAAAGTTTTGGATTTCATTTTTAGAAAAGAAAACAAAAATTGGTTGTTTTTTGACTGATTTGTGATTCTGGACAAATTAGTCCTTAGTTTGCTTATAGCTAAGTAAAACATCCTTGAAAAGAAATCTTGTAAGCTTTTACTTCAAATAGTTCTTAGAATTTATAGATCTCAAGATTAGTTTTTTCCATAGTTTTGAGTGTTTTATAAGAAATAAAAAAAATCTCTTTTGGAAAAAAGTTTGTTTTTGTAGTATTTGAGTGTTTGAAAGAAAAGGGAAATTTTCATGAGCATAACTAGTTGTCTCGTTTTTAAGTGTATTGGAAAAGACAAAAAGCTCTTCTTTTGATTTGTTGGTTAAGGAAAAGATTTGTTTTACAAGCATTTGCATTCTCAACTCTTTCCTAGCTAGAAATTCATTGAAGGGAAAAGAGTGCTTATCATCTTAAGTGCATTTTTTAGTGATTTCGAGTCAAGTCTTCACACCATAAGTTTCATCTCCGCACCTCTTGACTTAAAGAAAAACCAATAAAAATAACGCTTAAAGTAAAATCTATCTAGTAATCTTTTTATTTCTAGGGCTCTATATCACCAACATAGCTTAGGCTAGTATCTTGGAGTAGGGAGTAATTAACTCTCCAAGATAGTAAAACAAACAAGTAGTTGTATCTTGCGGTAGGAGATAAAATCCAATTGTTACATCTATGCTATGGGAAAGCTCCTCTTAAAGGAGAAGCACGAGATCATATTTGAACCAGTGTGGGAATCAATCCTTCCTCATTGGGAACGATAGAAGATATTCACGTATTAAAAACGGTAAACCTTGGATTAACCATTGTCGAGGAGCCTAGGGTCACTTTTTGGTAAACCTTGGATTATGTCAAGGAGCCTTCAAGGGGATTGAGCTTGTTACTCTGCCCTTGCGTGCGTATTGGATCGTAGACTGTTCCCCCAGGTATATTTGTTTCCGTTGGTAACCATAGTGACCATATTCTATAGGATTCTTTCCTAAGGTGACGGTGGAGGGAAGATCCCACTGTACCTGGAGCAGACGTCGGCTAGACTCACTTGGATTTTCTGGGGGGTTCTCTTCACTCGAGACGGTTTAGTGGAGAAACTTGTGCCAGTCTATTCATTAAGCAGGTTTCCAAGGTAACTGTTCCAACCACCATTTCTGTATTGAACTCTGCGACGTTGGATTTCATCACCAAATAGTGTTTTCAATATGGAAAGTTACTATTTGTGTGTGGTTTGATCTCCTAGATTCTTTAGGTGTGTGATTCAAAATTGTTTGGTTCTTTAGAGGCTTTAGGTGGTTTTCATTGAGATTTTTCTTTGTTTGCGTGTGAAGTAGTTAAAATATTTAATCATGGCTGAATTACCGAGGAAGTCTTGTAGACTTCGGGGCCAACCTCCTGAGTTTTCACCGAGCCAGCCTGAAGGGCTACGAGCCCTTGTAACTCCTAGAGACAGTAGAGTTGGGTCACCTGAAGAAGGAGAATCTTCTTTAGTGGTACATCCTGATTATCAAGCTCTAGTAGCAGATTATAATCCACAATCTGTTTCTGTTTCCGAAGTTACTGGTAGTTTTTCATCTACTAGTGATTTAGGTGAGGAACCTGAAATATCTGAACCTGAAACTGAATTTGCTGCTATGCCAACATTGGGATTTGCCTCTCCAACTTCTAGTGGTCCTGGTTCACCCAGGGTAGAAAGAATAATTACCCAAAATCTTCCTTCTAGACTTATAGCTACTGAAGAACTTGCTACTTCGGAAGAAGAAGGTATCCCTATCCCTGAAAATCAACCAGTTATAGAACTTAGGGAGCATGAATCGATCTTTTACAGTCCACCTAGGAGCAACGCTTGGTATCTTTCATTGACCAATTTTTTGGAAAACCCGGGACTAAGTTTTTCACCACCTCGCATTCCTTTTCACCCAACACCTAGGGGTTACTATCCTCCGTTAAATATGTCAAGACAGTCGTCCATGTTTTCTCAATCTCCAGAAACCTTTATATATGGTGGTCCTTCTGTTCCCTCTGGGTATCAGTCACTTACTGGTACTTTTTCGGGAGCATCTCCTCAACCTATCGAACAAGGGTTATTAACTGGTAATAACGGAACTAAGCCATTGAGTGTAGAAGATATTCTTATGATGTCAGGTACTATTCCTAATCTGAAACCTCAAGGTGGCCAGTTACGGCCTGGGGGGCAGCCTCAAAGTCCTCAATTATCGCCTGGGGGGTAACCTCAAGGTACCCAATTTCCGCCTGGGGGGCAACCTCAAGGACAGTACCTACCTACAGGACAGTATGTTCCTCAAGGTCAACCCCAGACTCAGTATGTACCTCAAGGTCAACACCAGTATCAATATGTACCTCAAGGTCAACCCCAGTATCAGTACGTGCCTCCAGGTTATCAACCTCAAGGTCAGTACCCAACCCAAGGTTTCCAACGACCTTCCGGTCAATCATTTGTCCAAGGAGCCGGAAATGTACCTTTGAATTATCAACCCTACCCTCAACCCAGTTATGGTCCTTAATATTCTCAACCTGTTATGGGTCCGTACCCCAGAATGAACTTAGTGTGGGATCCATCTCAATCTCAACAGATCTTGCAACCGAATGTGCAGTTGTCATCTCAATCTGGACAACCCTTGGTTTCTGGTTCACCCCAGCAACCGGTCCAGTCTACTATTCAAACATCTGCACCTTCTGTAGTTTCTCAGTCTGGGCCTAGTATGCCTCGTACTCTGCCTCAAACGACTGCTGCGATTGTTGCAACATCTGTTCAATCTACCCCACCTACTTCTGGAGCATCGACAGCTCCAGTTTCTACTGTTCCTGTATCAACTCCTCAGACATCTTTACCTCAGTCTGGATCCACAATTCAGACTTTGGTTCAAATGCCTGTAGGAAAACCTGGTCCAAGTATGGTTGTCACAAGTCAACCTCAATTTACTTATCAACCGTACCAGGGACAATACCAATTCGGTCCTGCTATGCAGCAACCAGTCTATCAGTATCAGCCGTACCCTGGGTATACATATCAACAACCTCAACAACTCCAGTACGGTCCGGTTAATCCTGGTTTTCCGGGAGGATATAATATCCCAAATGCAATTCCAATTCCTAGTTATCCTGGATATCCTCCTCCTGGGGCTGGTCTCATGACCCAGGGTTTCAGGGACCCTAATCGTCAGTTACCGTTCAGTGCAACTTTGGACTTGCCTGACTTGTCGTGCCTTACGAACGATCTGATTAACTATCTTCTGCTTTGGCCACCAATGCCGAATAAGTTGCCTAGTGATATTCCTAAGTTTTAAGGCAAATCAGGAGAGGACCCGTCGAACCATGTGATGAATTATCACCTCTGGTGTGCGTCTAATTCCATTTCAGATCATTCAATCCATTTAAGGCTTTTCCAACGCACTCTAATTGGTCTTGCGGCCAAGTGGTACATTGAGTTACCGTGAGCTACTTTTTATAACTTTAGTCGGTTAGCTACTTCATTTTTAACTCATTTTCAGTTGCCAGTCAGATATGACAATGGCACAGAATTATTAACTTCATTAAAACAGTTAACGTCCACCTACATTTCAGATCACATTCATGAATGGAGACGTCGACGGCGTTTAGTGAAAGTTTTTATTCCGGATCAGATCTTAGCTGAATGGTTTGTAAAATATTTACTACCAAAGATCACTGAGGATGTAGCTAAGGCAGGAGTCGTTACTGAAGAGCAAGTAATTGCTCAAGCTCAGTACCTTGACTTAGTTTATACGCAGTCAGGTACGTTACATGAGAAAATCCCCGACCTTCCTAAACAAAATCAAATAACTGCAGCTCCTTCAGGGTCTCATGCCGCTGATGGTATGATTGGTACGGTTAATACCAAAAGTAAGAAGAAATCTTCCAAGAATTCTTCTCCTATTATAACCTTGCCAGATTCCCCGACAGGAGATTCTTCCGTGGAAATTTCCGCTGATATTCATGTTGTAGAGTCATCTATAGCCAAATCAAAATCCGGCGGTAAGAAGAAAAATAAAACAGATAAAAATTCGAAAGAGAAACCAGAAAAAACGGAATCAACTGATGAGAAACGCAAACCTCGTTATCCTTGTCTCATTTGTGACAAAGAGCATTTTACAAGAGACTACCCTCATCGTGCAGAGGTTGCGAAAATTGTCAAAGGTTCCCAAACGCCTGCTGTTTTGAAGGATCCTTTTCCTAGTCAAGACAGTAAGATGATAGGTTCTTCCTCAAATGCCTCTGAAGAACCCATAATGATGATGTCCCATGTTAGGATTGCGACTCGATCGCAAGATTATGGAAGTAAAAGTCCTGTTGGTGGTAAGGAAGTAGAATCTTCTCATTCGAACCCATCAACTTCAACTCCCGGTTTCGATCCACTACAGATCGAGAAACCTAACCCAGAGTTAGTAATCAAACCGCCCGCCAAGGGTATACTTCAAAAGTCAGCTTTCAATCCACATGCGAGAGTGGCTCAGAACTATAACATTGTTGAAGATTTGGCTATTTCACCTTCAGCAATGTCGGCTTTGGAAGTGCTGCAATCATGTCCAGCACAGCGTAAATTGCTATTGTCGGATATAGGAGCTATTGACGTTCAGGACTCGAACCTTATAATTTTTGATCTAGAAAGTAGTACGCCGCGCTTACCTCATCAAATGGCTTTCCAGATTCCATTGTTAGTAAAAAATAGACCTTGTTATAGGACTGTGATTGATGAGGGAGCCTCAACGTGTATTATGTCGATCCAGTGTTGGAGATCCCTTGGTTCTCCCACGCTTAATCAATCCCCGACGATTCTAAAGGCCTTTGATGGCCGTGGGTTCCATCCTTTTGGCATTCTACAGGATTTACCTATAGGGGTTGAAGGCAAAACTATTAATCTAGATGTGGAGGTGGTTGATGCACCTCTAGATTACAACCTTCTCTTGGGTCGTAGTTGGTCTTACGCTATGACAGCTGTCATTTCATTGGTCTTTCGGCTTATAAAGTTCCCTCATAATGGAAAGATCATAACTATAGACCAGCTGACTTTCTTTTCATCCAACCCAGCCTCTTCTGAAAGTATTCAGCATGTCAGCAAAACAACTATCTCGTATAAGGATGTTGGAGTAGGACTAGTTAAAGATTCTGGTTTACTGGGAACTTTTCCTTTTCCTCCTATCAACGCATCGTCTTCTACTGCAACCATTCATATGATTTCGTTAGACACTATTGTTTATAATGATCCTTGGATCATACCTTCCGAATCTGAGATAGATTCATTTGGTGATGTTATGCCTTTGAGTCCATATGAAATTGCGTATTAGGCCGTGCAGTTGTTTTCCGACCCTTCTTCAACCAAAATCGACTTAATGAATGTGGTTCATGAGGAATCATTTTCAACGTCAAACTCAGATTCAACATCGTTTTCTGAGCTTCTTCACACTAATGAGAAAATTCGTGAAATCATATGTGTCGATGATTTACCATGGGAAGATCTTCATCATAGATCTTCATTTTTACCTAAGATTGATCGCTTTGAAAATGATTTTTCATTTATTTTTACGACTGAATATGTCAAGGAACCTCAGAATCCAATGAAAAATCCTGATTCTAAGTTAAATTTGGGAAACATTTCTCGAACTATTCCTATTGATATTTCGGTTAAGCCTGGAATTGTTGAAAACATTCATATAGGTGCCTCTTGTACGGAAGATGAAATTCAAACATATAAGGCCCTATTTCAAGAATTCCACGACGTATCTGCCTAGTCATATGAGAAAATGCCAGGAATTGACCCCGCAATTGTTGTTCATGAAATCAAAACTTACCCAGATGCTAAACCCGTCCGGCAACGTTTGCGTCAAATTCACCCGCGAAAAGCTGCTGCTATTAAAGAAGAAGTTGAAAAATTACTCAAAGCAGGTTTCATTTATCTGATTCCATTAACGGATTGGGTATCGAATATTGTTCCTGTTAACAAAAAGCAAGGAACAATAAGAATATGTATTGATTATAGGGATATTAATCGAGCATGTCCAAAAGACAATTACCCAACTCCCTATATCGATCAAATCATTGATGATTGTGCCGGCAGTGAAATATTCTCCTTCATGGATGGTTTTTCCGGTTACAATCAAATAAATATTCTACCTACTGATCAACCAAAAATGGCTTTCATTTGTCCATGGGGGACATTTTCTTATTGCAAATTACCTTTTGGGCTCAAGAATGCCGGGGCAACTTTTCAAAGAGCTATGTCTTACGCGTTTCATGACATCAAGCACATTGTGCAACCCTATCTCGATGATTTACCTGCTCATTCATTACATCGAGCTGATCATCTCATCCATTTACGAGCAATCTTTATGAGGTGTAGGCATTATTGAATTAGGTTGAATCCACACAAGTGTGTTTTCTATATAGAAACGAGTCGGTTACTGGGGTTTGTTGTTTCGAAAGCCGGCATTCGCGTCGATCCCTCGAAGGTTGAAGCTATTGTCAAATTGCCTCCTCCTTCGAGTCTTCGCCAACTCCAAAGTTTGCAGGGGAAAGCAAACTTTTTACGTCGATTCATTCCTAACTACGCCGAGATCACAAAGGGTTTTACCCGGTTGTTGAAACAGAATACTCCATTCTTTTGGGATGAGATAGCTGATAAATCTTTTGATGCACTAAAACACGCATTGACCCATGCACTGTTATTGCATCCTCCCAACTACAACCAGGACTACTTCTTATATCTCGCTGCCTCGCATTCCACCATTGGAATGGTGTTAGTTCAGGAAGATGAATTCAGTACTGAACATGTGATATATTACCTTAGTCACACTTTAAATCCAACTGAGCTAAAATACTCACATGTGGAGAAATTGGCATTGGCAGCTGTTCAAGTTGTCCAACGTTTTCGTCATTACATTTTACTACGCAAGACTACAGTAATTTCTGATTGCAACCCTATGATCTATATTTTGACCAAACAATTGCTAGGGGGCAAGTACTCCAAATGGATTGTGATCCTGCAGGAGTTCGACTTGGAATTTGAAAAGTATAAGTCAAAGAAATATTTAATTTTTGTGGAGTTGATGTGTGACTTCCTGCGTGCTCACACAGAAACTGTGGCGGAGGAGCCCATTGCGGATGAATCCTTGTTTCTAATCAGCACTTTAGATCCATGGTATGGAGATATCATTGTTTATCTCCAGATCGAATCCTTTCGGCCAGAAATTTCAAGGTTGGAACGTTGAAAAATACGATTCCAGTCCCAACAATTCAAAATTATTGGAGATACACTTTATCGTCGTGGGGGCGGACTCTGTTTTTCGACGTTGTTTGACTCATAGGAAGCTGAAAGGGTTCTAAATGACTGTCACTCTGGAGCGTGTGGCGGTCATATGTCTGGGTTTGCCACAGCCCAAAAGATATTGCGCGCTGGCTATTTCTGGCCATCTTTGTTTAAAGATTGTATTAACGCGGTCCGAAAATGCCACAACTGCCAAATTTTTGATCGAAAGATGCGCGCTCCACCTACTCCTCTCCACGCTATAATTGTCGTTGGTCCTTTTACGAAATGGGGTATCGATTTTATTACATGTAACCCTCACTCGGCCAGGGGGCATGCGTATATCATTCTTGCGGTAGATTATTTTACCAAGTGGGCCAAGGCAATGCCTACATTTGAGGCAGACGACAAAGCTGCTGTAATTTTTGTGTTCAATCATATAATTGCTAGGTTTGGTGTTCCACAAGCGATTATCACTAATCATGGGCATCATTTTCGAAACATTATGATGACTGAACTTACAGGCCAACTTGGCTTGCGTCACGATAGTTCAACTCCATATTATCCACAGGCTAATGGTCTGGTTGAAGCCATCAACAAAGTTCTAGTCATCATGATCCGATGAATCATTGGGATTCATAGGTCGAATTGGCATAACATGCTATTTTCAGCGCTTTGGGCGTATCGAACCTTAGTAAAAACGTCAACCGGTTTCACTCCTTTCCAACTAGTTTATGGTTTGGAAGTTGTGTTACCCATTGAATGCAAAATCCTGTCATTGCAAATGGCCATCGAATTACTTCCAGCCACTTCCGAAGAGGAAAAACGTTTGTTATACTTGGCTCAGCTAGATGAGAATCGACGTGATGTTGCATTAGCGATCGAAACTCATGCCAAACATATTAAAGCTTAGTATGATTGAAATGTGACCCCTCGAAATTTTTCAGAAGGAGACCTAGTCTTATTGCACGATCAAGCAAATGATAAATTAGGCACTGGAAAATTCGTACCCATGTGGCATGGTCCTTATGTTGTTAAGCGAAAGCTAGTGAAAGGGGCCTATGAATTGGTAGACTTTGATGGTGTTATAGACATTTTTGTGCCTTACAACATGAAGCATGAAATGTCCATAATCTAAGGGATCCAAAGTCCCTAAACATGTTATTCCTACCCCTAGAGGAACAAGGTCAGCAAACCACAACACTAAATATCATTTCTCCACCTGAAAACACTCAAAAATAAGCAAATTCTGGATCATGTCAACTGCTCCACTGAGAATCTGCGCTGAATGTCAAGTGCTCCACTCTGTACCTGCGCTGAATGTCAACTGCAAAGAAGGCCACCTGCGCTGAGTGTACTTGGACAAGTGGCACAGTCATTCCTCAAGGTGTCAGCGCCCAGGAAGCTTCCAAAATGACACTTGGTTCAAGGAATTCGCCTGGTGATGAGTAAGAGGGTCTAGATCTCCAAGTGGAAGCAAGAACCTCCAAGTGGACTCAAGAACTGAAGAATAACTAAAGTGGGAGAGGACACTAGTCAGCTTCATGCCAGCCTCAAGCTGACTCATCCTTTCTCCAAAACTCCTATATATAGAGCTCTCTCATGAGGTCTAGGGAGGCTGGAATCTTGTGAATGTAAGGAAGTGCTGTTGGTTTGAGTTTAGAGCTATTGGGTGATTTGCTTTGAAGGAGGTGAAGAGGAGATTTCTTTCTGCTGGGAAGGTGATGCTGGATTGGGCCTCTTATGGTTGTATCACTTCTTGAACTTTACTTCTTCCATTAATAAAGCATTTGAGGTTCTTCTATATGCATGTGTCTCAATGATGTATTGTCATACTTGTGTATTTGATTTATTCTAATCCTTGAATCCGTTATGAATGTATGCTTCTTGTAGTTTCCCTCTCTTTCCATTTTGCAGGATCTTGGTGTAGCTGGGCCAGTGAAAGAGCAAGGAGCTGGGAGCAAGCAACAAGGAGAGAAGATTGGATCAACCATTAGCGAAAGACATCGGTTAGTGGACCTCTTTCTCCCCTATTTTACTTTCATAAAGAAGAAATCTTAGATAGCTTTGCTTCGATTGTTGCTGAGGTACTATCACCCTTAGAGAGGGATAGGGTCATTCCGTATTGGATACTTTTCCCAACAACAAATTGGCGACTCCGCTGGGGATCGTATCTTGTTGGTTGTTTGTGTTTTTGCTATTCATTTCATAAACACAGGGAGTACTGAATCGAACTGCATTTGGATCTTTCAAATGCAAAGTAGAGGGCAGCTACTCTAGCTCAGTTTCTGGGCATGTTTATAATTTGAAGAGCTGATCCACAAGGACTCTGAACAGCTCTTAGTGATAGCTTTTCATCCTCCTAATTACCCTTTAGTGTGTACTTGATTGATAGCTTTTGATTTGGCCAAAAACTGTGAATTTTTGAGCAATCTGTGACCCGGAAACCAAGAGAAACAAGAGTTTCTCTCTTCATTGCAGCCACTGTGAAGGCAGTCTGTATTTCATCGCAGGTCCCGAAGGGGCTACCTGCGCTGAATGTCAAACTGACAGTGTACTACCTGCGCTGAACCAGTTTTGCCTTGTGCAATTGGGGTTCCCTGCTGTTTATTGCCCTGTTTTCATCCTTGTTTTTGCAGCCTGTTATCAGTCAATGTACCACCACCTTTCCTTGCCACTATTCCGCCTCGGTTGTATAAAGAAAATGTATTTGTTCTTTGTATTTCTTATATCATTTGCAGTTTCCCATAACGAAAAGTGAACTAGTCTTGCTGTGGCCTCTTAGATCTAGACCTGTGATAAGTGTCGTATTGATCTTAAGAGTTAGTTTGTTTGTTGTTCATAGCTGATTAAGCTTTTGCTTTCGTCATATGGTTTGAATTTATGTATTTCTAGTGTTGAAACAAGTAAATCTTAAGGTGTCTTTTGATTTTGGACAAAGCTTGTTTGCTTTCACTTGAAATTGAATTCAAAATTATACAACAGCTTTCTTTTTGTAGTACATCAACATTAAGAAAGAGAAAAGAAATACCTGCATTGTGCAATTTTCATTTTTGAGAAGTTTGCATGTTGGATTTAGGAAGAGTGCATTAGAGTGTGCTGATTGCTCTTTGAGAAAAGATAGTCGCTCTCTTTTCCCTTAGTAGCTAGGATTTTCAAAGTTGAAAGATTATAAAGCTTGCTTATCATCTTAGACTGCATTTAGGAATTTGTACCAATACATCTCGTGGTGATCCTGAAAGACAAACTTTAAAAAAGATCAACTTAAAATATATTGAATGAACCTAACAATGCTTTGCAACATAACGCTCACAGTAGAGGTCTAGGTAGAGACATGTTCCGGCGTCGTTAAACGTAGTGACTGTCGATCTCTAAGAAGGTGGGTGATTCCTCCTGAGAGACGATAGCACTAATACGGACTTGTGCTCCCACGTACCGTCGCGTATATATTGGGAGACCCCTATAGGCATTTATCCTTTATCCTTAGGAATCCGTGTCGGCCGCCCTACTGATCGCGATGCAGTGAACACAGCATTCACGAAGATCGACCACCCGTACCGTAAAACGTATTCTGTGGTTTCGCGAAAGGTTTGGCACACCCTCTGCCTAGATCTCCAGAGCAGTTTCTTTTGGCCTTTTTCAAACTCTATAACTGAAAAAGTCCATCCGAGCATTTGTCACTTCGGGCTCGTTAAAACATCGAAGGAGACTAGAGTCATCTTTAGCTTTTTCTCGACTCTTTAAAACTGAAAAAGCAAGTTGTGTCTAAAAGCGTCTAATAAAATTCATTCAATTCGGAAATATAATTCCCCTTTTGTATTTTAGTTGATCAAGTAATCCGCAACCGTGGAAGAAAGTCAATTGAAACCCCGTCGTTCGCGGAGGCTTGCGAGTCAACGTCTTTGTCTCCGGAATCGAAAGTAGTACGGACAAAGCGAACTCGCTTAACCGGGTCAAAATCTCCTATCAAAGTTAGAACAACTGTTCCAACAACATCTGAGATCCCGGTTACTCCAAGTATTTCTGGAATCCCTGCCTCTATTGAAGAAGTTCAACAGCCACAGAGGGACAGTAACACTGATCCTGATCTGAGAACAAGTACTTGCATAACTGAACCAGTTCCATCTGTAACCGGTCCAGAGAGTATTGTTCCTCAAACAACTGTCGTTGTCGAAACAACCCCTTCTTCGGCACCAGAAATCTTTTACGGACCTAACGGTGTTCCTCTTCCACCTGGTTTGATTGCAATAGAGGAAATCGTAGAGGACCCACAAGCAAATACTCCAACTCATTTTGGAGTAGGTGTCACTCTTTTTCCTTCTGCATCGGAAGTTTGTCCATCACCAGTGGAAGTTCCTGTAGAATCGCTAGGCAGTTTATTGGATAGACTTAAAATGTCAGAGCATCCGTCGACATCTAGGACTGTGTCGAATGACACAGCGACGGCAGAACTCCCTGCCGCCACTCCAACGATGTTTGCCGGCGTACCAGCTGTCCCAACTAGCTCTCAACAGCTAGAAGGAGTCCACCCAGGGACTATTTCGACAGTGTGGTCTGTTCCAGTTTGTTCTTCCGGTATAATACCCGGTAATTCTTATGTTGAAACTAGACAAATTGATCCCTATGGAGGTCAATTTGGGCCATCCAGTCCTCAAAGGCAAGCCATACCCTTGAGTTCCGGATTGCTACCGTATGGGGGGCAATATGCCCTTTCATTACCCCCTCCGGGAGGATACCCATACGGCAGTTCTCAACAGTATTCAGGTTTGACTGGAGTTACGACAAGTGGTTGGGTACCTATGTTACCCCAATAGCCAAGAGTTGTGTATTCTATGCAACAATGTGTACCTATGTCTAGCATCCCGACGACGCCAGCTATTGTAACCGTGTCGCAAGTTCAAACGATGCCTGTTGTATGTCAACCCCAGGTTGTAATGCAACAGCCCCTTGACCCTGCAACACAACCACAATCGCCAACTGCCGGGACGACACAGGTCCAAACGGGTACAATTACCCCGCATCTTGGTCCGTCGGTTAGTATAGCACAGCAAAACATGGCTTCACAGCCATGGATGGTGCAGTACCAACAACCACAGTTCCAGCAGGTGTACCAAGGATCTGAGCAACAGATCTTTGCGAATAGTGGACAACCCTATATTCAAAACGGGTTAAATCAACCACTTTACAGTGGTCAAGTCCACCAGCCGTATCAGTCATACCAGCATCAATTGCATTATGCTGGTATGCAAAGGCCTACTGCTCAGGTGATTCCATCGTATCCTGGGTACGCCTCGCCAAACCTGAATCAACAGTTACCATTCGTGGCAACTTTAGAACTACCAGATTTACATCGATTGACGAACGATCCAATTGCCTATGCCCATTGGTGGCCAGCGATTCCTCACAAGCTTCCGTCAGACATTCCTAAATTCAATGTAAATCCTGGCGAAGACCCGTCGAATCATGCGATGATTTTTCATCTGTGGTGTTCGTCGAACACCTTGAACGATGATTCGATAAGGCTTCGCCTTTTTCAGAGGACATTGACGGGTCCAACGGCTAAATGGTATATTGAATTACCTAGAGCCTCTTTCGACAATTTCAGTTCCCTAGCCACGACTTTCTTAACCCATTTTCAATTACCGATAAGGTATGAAACTGGAACGGAAATCTTAACCAACTTCAAGTAGACGACGGCCACACATATATCCGATCATATACATGAGTGGCGTCGTCGTCGCAGGATGGTAAAGACTTACGTTCCAGATCAGCTGTTAGCTGAATGGTTTATAAAGTCGTTACTTCCTGCCATAACGGAAGATGTGGCCAAGGGGGGAGTCGTAACGGAGGAGCAAGTTATTGCTCGTGCACAATATCTAGACTTAGTATATACTCAGTCCGGCACGCTCTATGATAAAATACTTGACGCCCCTAGACCAGAATTTTCAATTCCTCCTCCTCCTAAATCAAATAGTGACTCTCACGCCGGCGATGTCGTGATTGGCGCAACAGACATGAAATCGACAAAGGCTATATCTAAAAAGGCCCGTATGATTTCCGGTCAAAATGAAAATGAGGAACTTCTTGCCTCGGAAGTAAGTGCCGTGTCGGAAGACAAGGGCAAATGACTGAAGCAACCAGGGGGCAAGAAGAAAAAGAAAGGGAGAAAAAGGAAACCCCCTACGGGGTGTCATATATGCGATGAGGATCATTGGACAGCAGATTGTCCATACAAAGCTGAGCTTAAAAGATTATTTAAGAGTTCGAAAACCTCAGCTGTGTTGACTGATCCGTTTCCAAGCCCGAGAACCGAACTGGTTGCTAATCAAAATGCTTCCCGATCCCAAGTGCTTATGTTTTCTATATCAAAGTAGCAAAATGATGCTTTGACGAGGAATAAGGATTACAGGAATCCAAAGCTGTCGAACAACAAGGCTAATGAACAACCTAGTAGTTCGACAACAACTTTGACCGAAGTTGTGCCACCCATCGTCCCTGAGCCAATGATAAAGTCGCAAAAGGGAGCAGTACACAAATCGACATTTAATCCTTGTGCGAAAATAGCACAGATAGAGGACCTGGCCCGATCGCCGTCCGTTATGTCGACACTTGAGGTACCGCAAAATTGCTTCTCCCAAGAGCAAGCTTTATTATCAGCAATAGGTGGAATTGACCCAATGGATTCCAATCTTGTGGCCTTTGATCATAAAGGATATGACCCTCAGTTACCAGCTCAACTAGCTTTCCTTATTCAAGTGAAAGCCCTCAACAAAACTGTTCATCGAACAATTATTGATGAGGGGGCATCTACATGCATTATGTCGATGAGTTGCTGGAAAACTTTAGGATCTCCAACCTTGTCGAGGTCTGCGACGACGTTAAAAGCATTCGACGGAAGGACATATACCCCATATGGTATACTAAATAACTTGAAAGTTGACCTAGAGGGAAAAACGGTAGAAATAGATGTTGAAGTCATCGATGGGAATCTTGATTACAACATCCTACTAGGAAGACCATGGATATATGCCATGGCAGCTGTTGTGTCGACCTATTTTAGGAAGATTGCATTTCCCTTCCAAGGAGGAATTACAATCGTTGACCAACAAACTTTTCTCCCCAACAGTTCACAAGTTACGGGAAGCATTCCAATGATCCATGGAAGGAATCATTCGCTCCAAAATATCAGAGTAGGTCTCCTAAAAGACCCTGCCTTAATGGGTACTTTTGCCCTACCGCCTCCTAGTAATCTTGCGGAAGTGGCCACAGTGGAATATGAAACCTTCTACATCTAATGGATTTGGACGCTGAGGACGGTTCTAATCTCGTGTCAACCTCGTTAAAAAATGAAACAAGGAGTCATGAGGATAGTTCTTTTCTTGTGTCAACCTCATTAAAAAATGAAACAAATCCCCTTTCTCAAAGGTAAACCTTCATTCCAACCACCGAGTTGAATGCAATGAAGCTTGGGGGGCATGCACCTCGATTTGCGTTATTATGCTGGGGGCATGCAAACTTATCATCGAGCAGTTTTACCGCGGAATTTATGCTCGTTAAAAAATAGAAAAGTGAGATCCGAGCAGTTTTAGCACATAGTTCATGCTCGTTAAAAAATAAACATAAGATTGAGCAGTTTTAGCGGCGCATTCAAGCTCATTAAAAAATAAACCCATCCCGGTAAATAACCATTGAAGTATGTAACCTGATCAACCATAAAAGCCTTGGTCGTGTTTGTGCACCGTCACCTCCACTTTTCATTTGGCCGATCGTTTACCTCCATATGATTGTTTACCCATTTTGAGGAACAGCTGCGAAGAGTGATTTCACCTAGCCATCCTTGTGACACTGTCGTGATTGGAAAATTCCAACTTGTACCTCGAATCAGCTGCTAACCCTGTTCATCACTCGTTCCTCAAAAGACGAGTCTTCTTTAAGCTCTTTTCAACTGACTCGTAAAATATGAAAAGATTGCCGAGTTTTGGCCTTCCAGCTCGTTAAACGACCGGAAGAGCTATCCCTCCTCTAGATTTTAATCTTTTTGGACCTGAGGGATTATTGCACAAAAAGGTCGAGCGCTTGTTTTATTCGGCTCGTTAAAGTTATCGAAAACTCATCCCTTCTGTATTGTTTTACACTTTTTCGGACTTAAGGGATTAGATGACGAAAAAGGAATTTTGGAGTTAACTTTCTGTACCTTTTCAGACTCTCTAAAAGTGAAATGGATCGAGTTTTCCTTGTCGTTAGACTCGTTAAAATGATTAAATAGCGACAAACTTGTCTTTAGACGAGAACGAGTTTCCCTATCGCTAGGCTCGTTAAAACATAGCGATGGGCTTGCCCGAAGGGCAGGTTATAGAACAAGCATATGTTATCCTCCTCAAGCTTGACAAAAATAAAGAGGTACTGGTCAGAAATGACTGGGGAAAAATTGGGAGAACCTCAAAGCTTTAATGGTAGCAAGTCGCTCTTGAACATGACACTTTTCCTCCGTACCACATTGGGTTGGGTTGTTTCATTCACCGGTCTCATCACCATGGTCTCACCAAACCATCCATTTGGGGTAATGCTACCGATCCATCGCATCAGTGTCGTTATATGTTCAAGAGATGTCGTTCAGAAAGAGTCAACCGTGTCCCATCCACTGCCGTACATTATCCTTCATCCATTCATGACCGCCACCCTGAATCATATGTCACAGATTGTTTTCACCTCCACTAAAATCATTAGCTCCGTTCCGTGTCACTGATGTGGGATTCATTAAGGCCCTCCTTTGACGGATCACTTCTTGTCGACTTCAGCTCATTTTCCAAGAAGTTGATCTAGGAACAACCCCCTCAGTACTTTGAATCTTGCATGCCTCAATGGCAAGTTTCTCACTTCCGGCGACAGGTATACATCAATGACCTTCGACCGAAAGATTTTACGTGGTGTTCGACGCCAAGTCCTTTATTCACACCACGTGAATTGTACTGCAGTACCTTGAGGGTCATTATCATTATCGGTGATTCCTCTCGCGCTTGTTAACGGTTTACATCATTGACCGGTAATCAAGCGATGTCTTTCCATGTTCGACTTCAGCGCAATTCTCACATGGATCGACTTGTACTTAGAGTGAAGATCGAACGAGTTTGAAGACCCCGGATCTAGTTTCGTCTATCCGGGTTGCGATATATATTCAGGAAATATAAAGACATTTGACATGTACATCATTGCAGCAGATGATCATCCTACTCAAAGGATGATAATTTTAGCAAAGAATTATCAGTCTACCATCAGACGATCATCTGTTCTATGTACCAAAATGAATTTATAAAGCTGAGCATGGGAATGCCCGCCTCAGCTAGATCATGAAAGCAGAATGAAAAATAATGTATTGTATTGTATTTTATTACAGGCCACCTCTCAGCGATTGAATGAACTTCGGACCCTCCGGATAAAGCATTTCACCCGATAAACGACCTCATACTTTAAGGGGCAACTGTTATAGACATTTTTGTGCCTTACAGCATGAAGCATGAAATGTCCATAATCTAAGGGATCCAAAGTCCCTAAACATGTTGTTCCTACACCTAGAGGAACAAGGTCAGCAAACCACAGCACTAAATATCAGTTCTCCACCTGAAAACACTCAAAAACAAGCAAATTATGGATCATGTCAACTGCTCCACTGAGCATCTGCGCTGAATGTCAAGTGCTCCACTCTGTACCTACCCTGAATGTCAACTGCAAAGAAGGCCACCTGTGCTGAGCGTACTTGGACAAGTGGCACAGTCATTCCTCAAGGTGTCAGCGCCCAGGAAGCTTCCAAAATGACAATTGGTTCAAGGAATTCACCTGGTGATGAGTAAGAGGGTCTAGATCTCCAAGTGGAAGCAAGAACCTCCAAGTGGACTCAAGAACTGAAGAATAACTAAAGTGGGAGAGGACACTAGTCAGCTTCATGCCAACCTCAAGCTGACTCATCCTTTCTCCAAAATTCCTATATATAGAGCTCTCTCATGAGGTCTAGGGAGGCTGGAATCTTGTGAATGTAAGGAAGTGCTGTTGGTTTGAGTTTAGAGCTATTGGGTGATTTGCTTTGAAGGAGGTGAAGAGGAGATTTCTTTCTGCTGGGAAGGTGATGCTGGATTGGGCCTCTTATGGTTGTATCACTTCCTGAACTTTACTTCTTCCATTAATAAAGCATTTGAGGTTCTTCTATATGCATGTGTCTCAATGATGTATTGTCATACTTGTGTATTTGATTTATTCTAATCCTTGAATTAGTTATGAATGTATGCTTCTTGTAGTTTCCCTCTCTTGCCATTTTGCAGGATCTTGGTGTAGCTGGGCCAGTGAAAGAGCAAGGAGCTGGGAGCAAGCAGCAAGGAGAGAAGATTGGATCAACCATTAGCGAAAGACATCGGTTAGTGGACCTCTTTCTCCCCTATTTTACTTTCATAAAGAAGAAATCTTAGATAGCTTTGCTTCGATTATTGCTGAGGTACTATCACCCTTAGAGAGGGATAGGGTCATTCCGTATTGGATACTTTTCCCAACAACAGATGGGGTCTCTTTAGGTAAACCCAGAAATGGTCTTTACCTGAAGAGGTATTATTCTTAAATCTGGGTGTGGAGATTTTTAGTTAGGTTAGTTTTCTTTCTAGCTGGTGTGTTTTAGATTAAAAAGTATGCTTAGCTTAGAGAGTGTTTTTTGTCATTATTCCTGCTTATCTTGGTTTTACTCTTGATATTGCAGATGTCGATGCCTATCCAAACATACATTGGTTTTGTTGATGGTGCTTGTCGTAATACATGAAACATTTCTTCCGCAGCTTGGGTTATCTATTCGCCCTCTGACGAGTTGGTATCTATGCATGGGGTAAGCCTCGGTCAAACAACGAACAACATTGCCGAGTATAGTGCAGTGATTGAGTTATTATCTGAATCTATCTCATTTGGGATTCAGAGTTTGATAGTGAGGTTAGATTCTAAACTTGTTGTATTACAACATAATAGAGTATATGCCATTAGAAATCTAGTGTTATTGAGATTATTTTTGAGAGTTCGTCTCTTGGAACGTGAATTTGACTATATTGAATATTAGCATATTCCAAGATATTTAAATACATTAACAGATGCAATTGCTTCTCGAATTTTAAGTAGACATTTGCAATAATCATACAAGTAAATTTAAAAATATTCCATAATATGTTTTACAAGATAAGCCGGTAATAGTGATATAGTATAATATAGGATTGTGTCAAATATACATCATCTTCGATCATAGGTTGAAAAACACCTTATGATTGGCAAAAATGATAGTACAAAAAGCAAAAAATGTCATATGTGTCTACAACAGGCGATCATCCTATCACTGGTGATGATCACGATAAGAAACCACTATACGGGCCACCCTGCAAAGGAACCTCCTGAAAGGTCCTAGGACCCCAATCACATAGTGATGTAGCCTAAGAGGAATGTCATCTATGCTGGTCTCCGGAATGTCTGTTGTCAATCGCTCTAGATGGCTCTCCAATTCGGCCAAGGTCTCTGCTGATTCATCCTGTGGGACTGGTGCTGCTACAACTGGTTGTTTCCTCTCATAGGGCCAGAGAGCGGCTGGTCGCCGTGGACCTACATCTGCATTTGAAACTTTTACTATCAATTTTGGGACGAGATAAAAACAAAAAAAAAAAATTAAATTAGAAAATGTTGAAAATGATTTTACCTAAGTCATCCCATTGCTCTCCTGGTGGAAGAGCCATGTCTGGGTCACCACGAAAATCTACCCCAGCGTAAGGAAAGTCCTGAATAGCAAAAACTTGGTTCTCCAACCAATGGAAATACTCAGGAGTGAATCAAACGACTTCTACCCCCTCCTCAGGATGACGGGCCATAACTGCAACCCATCGCATCAGTTTGGGCTCTCGGGGAAGTCTAGCTCCAACAGTGAGATGCTGTGGGACCAACATTGGAACCCTCTCCAAACCAAAGCTCACGACTAAAGCACCATATCCAAAGGTCTTCAGTTTTTCATTCTTTGCTCTAGTCAATTGGCCTTTTATATTAGCCAATGCAGCATTGCACCAGTTGAAGATGGTGCCTTGAAAGCAGTCTACTGCCATCCGCATTTGGGATCCAGTGGCTATATGTAGTGCTGTGCTTCTGCAGAGCCTGGTAACAGTAAACGAAATCACTTTCAGTTCAGGAAGGGATATGGTTTTGATATCTATCCCTTTGTCTCTAGTTTGGTTGTTGCAAAACTCTAGCCGAAGGCTATCGACAGACTGGCCACCTGGCCTAGTCCCGAATAGAGTCAAGTTTTCACCTCTCTTAGGCAAACCGGTCAAAAAGTAAATGTCTGCTGGCTCCATTTCGAGCTGGTGACCACCAATGAAGAAGCACTGGTCCTGTATGCTCCACCTGTCTACCAGGCACTGCAAAAAGTCCACCTGGGCCCTCATGCTAGGTGTGGCCCAGAATTTGTATAAGCCACATGCCTTCAATGCATCAATCGAAGGTTGATGATTTATTGCGGCGAGATCTACGTCCTCATGCTCCCGTTCTCGCCAATCAAGCATGATGTATACCCTACATTCAATAAAAAGGTGAATTAGAATATCTAAAAGAAAAATTTTTGGGTGAAATTTGAGAAATTTAGGTTTAAAAACCTTTGCTGTGGGGACCGCACCCTCTCTGTTAGAGACAGTGCGTGGGTCCGCACTTTTCCTTCACGGCAGGTGTGGACCCCTGACTTTTTTCCTTTTACGAAAAAGTCGGGGTCCGCAGGTTACCTGTGCTATGCCTGCGGACCCCCGTGCGCGGGTTTCTAACCTAAAAATCCCTTAAAAAATGAAATCAAAGCCTAAAAACAACTTTGAAACAGATGAAATGAAAGAGTAGGATGATGTAGATTACCTGGAGGAGACGGCGTTCGATTCCAACGGACAGATTTTCCGCAATCTTCACGGGAAGTTTCTGACCAAAAGCTCTATTTTCTCACCCAGAACTCAAACGGTAAAAATGAATTTACAAAAGCCTTTTTTATAAGTTTTTTGAATAAATGAGTTTTTAATTTGTTTATGTTTCACTTTAAAGAGGTAACTTTTGAAGCATTTTTATCCATTTTAAACAGGTATGAGTAATGTTTGAGTTTTTGTTTAGGATAATGGATTTTTCAGGCGAAATTGGTCATTTTCAACGAAAAAACATTAGAGTCACCTTTAAGCTCTTTTCTGACTCCTAAAACATGAAAATATCGCCGAGTTTTTCTTTTTAAGCTCATTAAAATGGAACTAAAAAGACGGTCCACTTACAACTCTTTTTCTGACCATAAAAACATGAAAAGATTGCCGGATTTTTGTCGTTTCAAATTCGATATTGGTTATAAAACGACGTGTCATTGATTGCCTTTTTGTTTTTTCGGATCAGAGGCACTACCTATGAAAAGCACTCCTTAGTCGTCATGATCAAGCAGTTCTCTCAAGTATTATTTTATACTTTTTCGGGCTTGGGAGACACAAATTTACGAAAAAGGACAACCATGGAGTTTTCTTAAGTTTTTTCAGACTCTCTAAAATTGAAAAACATCGAGTTTCTCCTATACCGGACTTGTTAAAATTTAACAGTAAAGGACCTGTTCAATTACAAACAGGAATGGACCACTCCTTCTTAGGGTTCGAATTTAAACTAAGTTGGACTCATCCGAAGGATGAGCTTATAATCAAGCAAATGTTATCCTCCTCAAGCTTGTCAAAAATAAAAAGGTACTTGCCAGAAATGGTGGGGCAAAAGAGAGAAAAATGAGCCTGTTTGTCATACTTTGTAACCACTCTTGAACACGACACTTTTATTCACCTGGGTTGGGAAATCCTTTGCCTAACAGTTGGTCAAACCATATTGAAAGTCTTCAGCCGGTTTCTAGGTATTAACTTTGGGTCAATTGTCACCAAACCATCTGCTGTGTCGTTATGTGTTCAAGAGGTCAGTGCAAATAAGCCATTCATCTGTGAAATGTCTGTCATCCATCTTGACCATCCCTGAGTCAGTCCTTGCAACTAAATTTCTTCAAACTTGATCTATGATTTCGTGTTGTGGGCTTGCCTATGACAGATCGCTTTCTATCAACTTTAGCTCATTATCTAGAAAGATGATCTAGAAATTGTCAGTACCTTGGGATCTGCATGCCTTAATGGCAGGTTTCTCGCCTTTGACGATAGGTTGCATCATTGACCTTCGATTAAAGGATTCCGTGACATGTTCGACATCAACACATCTATTCACATCTCATGGATTGTACTGAGTACTTTGAGAGCCATTGACATTACTGGTGGTTTCTCTCACACTTGTTAACAATTTACATCATTGACTAGTAATCAAGTGGTTTCTACCATGTTCGACTTCGACACATTCATTCGCATGGTTAGAATCGTACTATTTCGGGAAGTAGAAATCAAGACCCTGGATCTAGTTTCCATCATCCAAGCTGCGAGGAATTTTGTATTCATTATACAGTGGACTATTCATAAACATATGGCTGCATCCATACTGTGTCTACATGTGTCTATACTTGTGATGTATTACAAGATCATTCCTATATCAGAGCAGTAGTTAGTTTTCTAGTCAGTTTTGATCTGAGTATGGGAATGCCTACCTCAGCGATGATATGATCTCATATATATATTTTGCATTGAATGTTTTTTACAGGTTCCAACTGGGCTCTCCACAAGATGATCCTCGAAATGATAAAGTACTTCACTCTTCCTAGATGATAAATGAAATCCTCATCTACTACAGACTTCGCACTTTAGGGGGCAATCTGTTACACAAAATATTGTCACCATGACTATTTGCAGTCAGTATGGGTCTATCATCATTCATACTGTCCTCCTAAGCAAGTCTCAAACCTCATCTCTTCATGTCAAGCTTTGAAAATGAGAGAAAGACTTTAAAAATCAATAAAGCTCTGGTTCCGCACTTTCTCTCATTGTTGCCTGCGGTCCCGCACCCCTTGTTCATGTTACTTGCGAACCTGCCCGCTCTGTCTCTAAAGGAGTGGGTGCGGACCCCTATGAAAGTAAAAAAGGCGCAAGTTTATTCTTAAAAACTCACTTTGGGTTAATTCTAGATGATTCTAGAAGGAATCTTGACGTGGATGGTTCACTCCTAGGTGGTTCATGCATCCCAAAAATGAAGGAGCTATTCCCTTGATGAGAGGAGATTATCCCTTTGAAGGAGGGTTTTATCCCTTTGAAGGAGGACCTAGTAACTTCCCTCCATTGCACTATAAATTAAGGCATTGGGCTGGTTGCTAAGGAGGTTAGAAGCTGAACATTTTTGAGGGTAAATGCTGGTGGAATTGAGACTTCCTAGTTAAGCTTGAGAGGAGAGATTACATACCTTTTGGCTTCATTGGGAAGAGAGTGAAACTTGTCAAAGTAGAGGAGACTTCTTGCTGGACCCTGGGAGGAGCTTGTACAGCATCAAGGCACAGGTTGTAAAGTTCTTCTTTGATTTAAATTAATACAATCAGATTCATTTTTCTCAACAAATTGTCTTATGTGATTTGTTTCATGAATTCCTTGATCATCATGATAAGTATGCTTTATTATATTGGCTTTTCAGGTGTTATTTAATGTGTGTGCTTGTTTGTGTTTACAGATTCTCTACAAGGGAGCTCATTTGGATCAACGGAGCGAGGCTTCAACAAACTTGCATTGGACCCGAGGTAGGCCTAAAACACTTGTTTGCCTTTGTTTATAAATTGCATACTTAGAGAAAGATAGGATTTGATTGGTTTGCTTGTCGCTAGATATCATTAGATACTAGGGAGGTCGGTCTTGTCCGCAAGAATGACTCATTCCGTGTGACACACCCCGAGCTTGTCCTCTCCCTAGCTATTTTTTAAATGAGCGATTATGCAAAAGAACTCAAGCCCCAATACATAATGTTCCATTTTTGGTTTAGGCTTGGAGCATTGTGGTGACCTAATAGTCACATGTGGTTTTCTCTTTTGGAAGTTGTACCCACGCAGAGTAATTATTTCTTCTTTCCTCATAATCACCACCCACTGTTTGTGATCCCAACTTGGCTGATGTGACATATCCAAGTTGCATGGGTGCTTACCATTACTTTTAGTCTACTAGCCAAGGGTGGCTAAGTTAACTGGCCATCTCCAACTTATTAAAACATCCCCTCTCGACATTTACACATTTTCGTTATTCAAACATAAGGAGGAGGTGAGAGTTTTCCATACCTGTTCCTACCTCATGATCAAACTGCTACAAGGATTTGCATGCTGGAGCTAGACCACATCATTGGAATCAAGGGAGTTGACTTGTTGGCTTATTTCTTGTGTATTTCTTCATTTCCCCTCATGATATTTGACTGTTGTGTTTGTTTTGTGTGCAGTTACCTTGTTGATGTTCAAGCTACTACTGCAGGGGAAGAGTCCTTCTAGGAGTGATATTACTACTTCAGAGTGGCCTCATAAGTTTCCATCACCCCCTATTGATGAGAAACAAACAAGATCATTGCTTTATTTGATGTGTGAACAATCTGCTACAGGAGGATGTTTTCTTCCTGTAGCAGTCCTCTCCTTTTCCTTTGCGGTCTTCAATCTGCATGGGGTTGATTGGAGAAGTTGTAACAAGTCTTGGGGACAATTCTAGGGCCTTGAGGGAGTAGTGTAGATTTTTAGAAATGAAGATAGTGGCTTCTCTGCATTTTTCCAAATGTTTAATAGGGGTAAGAGAGTGTGGAGGAATTTAGTGAATTTTTTATGAAATGGGATGGATGAGTGAAAGACGGATGATGTACCATGGTGGGGGAACCTTATTAATCATTCTTAAGCTCATAGGTTCCTTATTGGGCTGTCATTTTCCTCAGATCTACCTCCTGTAGCTTTTTAGAACCTTCATGTAGCACTACAGGATCTTCGTGTAGTACTTACACATCCTTCCTATAGCAGTCCAGAGAGTGGGTGAAACTTGAATTTTAAGCTAATGGGATGATGGATAGAGGTGATCACATGAGTTTGGTTGATGGATAGGAAGTGGATGGATGGAGGAATGAAGGAAATCTTTAGAATTTTGGCCTTGTAGCCATGGAATCTTCCACTATATATAATCTTGTAAAATGACAAAAAAAGTTAGCATACATGGTATAGATCGATTTCTTGTGTTTTTTTTAGACACATAGGCTCTCTTAAAGTATGTTTTCAACCTATATGCCTACCATATGTGCCTCAAGAGAGGTTTTCACTTATGGATCTTTATTATTTTTTCTTTTTTGCTTCTGAGTTGCCTCATAGAGGTTTTCAACCTAGGAGTTGGCCTCACATGCCTCATAAAGGTTTTCATCCAGGCCTTTTATTTTTCTCCTTTTCCTTTTTTTTTAAACAAAAATATCTATAAATGTTGTGGACTAGAAGATATGCCACTCCCAATCACATTGAATTCTCTGTTGATTGCATTGATGAATACTTCCTTAGACATAGGTTTTATGTATATCTTCAGTCTATAGCCATTTACAAGAAAGGGGATCCATTCCTCATCAATGGTCATTATTTGGAAACCTCCATTACCATGACATTTTATATTAGGTATGTGCCTAACAATCTTTTCATTAATTTCCCTTTAAAATATTTGAACCTAGAATCATATAATAATTCCCAATCCCCTTCTTGAAAAACCTTTTCCTTGATATCCCTATTATGCCAGACTTTCCTTTGTAATTGTATAAATTCAGTGTGGAGGAGGGCATGCATTCTAAACTCATCCAATCCATTCAATTGGAGCAACCTTTCTTGTTGTTCTTTGGTGAAATCTAAGTCCAATTGGGCTAGAATTCTCAAAGTATTATACTCAAACTCAATAGAAAGAAGAGCTTTCTTCCCATAAAATAGATCATATGGAGTGAACCTAGTAGTTATCTTCCAAGTGGTGTTATAGGTCGAAGTGGCCTCCACTACCCAATCTCTCCTATTGTTGCTCACAACCTTGGTGAGGATGCTCTCCAATTGCCTATTTGTAACCTCTACTTGCCCATTTTACTGAGGATGATAAGCAGTAGATGCTTTTTGTTTGATATGATGCTACCATACGAGATTCTGAGTCAGATGTGATGTGAATTGAGCCCCCTGATTGGTGGATATCCCCCTTGGGTACCCACACTTGTACAAATTGTTTTCCCTTAAGAACTCAACCACCTTCTCCTTTGTTGTTACTTTGAAAGCCCTTGTCTTAGCCCACCTTTTCAAGTAATCAATGCACACAATGATGTACTTTTTCTTCCCTGATGGTGGATCGATTGGTCCAATAAAATCCATGCCCCACTTGTCAAATGGCTCTAAGGAAATTTGACGTTGTAGAGGAATTTCATCCCTGGGTGTGGGTTTTCCCATCCTCTGGCACTGATCACATATGTTGGTATACCTTCTTGCATCTTAGTGGATAGTGGGCATTAATATCTGGCTTGTAGAGCTTTGAAAGTTGTTCTCTTAGCAGCAAAATGACCTCCACAAGGCCCATCATGATAGTTTGAGAGAATGTCAATGACTTCCTCTTCCCTTACACATCTCCTTAAAATATGATCTGGTCCTAGCTTGAAAATATTGCCCCCAATCCAAGTGAAAGGGGCACTTTTCCTTACAATTATGCTCTTCTCCCTGGATGACAAATTTGGAGGAAATATCCCAACAACTAGGTAGTTTTCTATGTTATAAAACCATGGAGAGAGCACTGAGATAGAAAATAGGTGCTCATATGGAAGCTGATAATCAACCATCCCTTCTTCACCTGTAGGAAAAGCAAGTCTAGACAAAAAATCTACAACTGCATTTTCTTTTCCTGGCTTGTCAATGATAGTCAAATCAAACTGTTGTAACAATAGTAACCATCTAATGATTATAGAATTCACATCAGGCTTGTTCATCAAATATTTAATAGCTTCATGATCAATATGCACAAAAGTTTGGTATCCAATGATGTAGTGTCTAAATTTGTTTAAGGAGTGTACAACAACTAAGAGTTCTTTCTCAATGACAGTGTAGTTCAATTTAGCCTTAGACAAATTTTTACTAATGAAATAAATGACATAGGGTAACTTATCATCTATTTTCCCCAAGGCTTTCCCCACAACCTTGCCTGATGCATCAACATGAATATGGAAAGGCAGAGCCCAATTGGGACCACTAAGTATGGTTGCAGTGGTCAATTTCTCTTTCAAAATCTCAAGGGCCTCTTGGTAGCTACTTGTCTAACAAAATTATGAGTCCTTGGCAAACAATCCAAACAATTGTGAAGCCAATTTATTGAAATCCTTAATAAACCTCCTATAATAACCAACTAATCCCAAGAAACTCTTAACACCCCTCTTATTTTCAGGCGTAGGGAACCTTTTAATGATGAAAATCTTGTTTGGGTCCACTTGTATTACCTCTTGAGATATTGAATGGCTAAGGATAGTCCCTGCATTCATTAAGAATTCACATTTCTCAGGACTAAGTGAGAGGTTCATTTCAATGCATTTTCTCAGGACTTTTCCTAGATTAGAGAGAGCCTCTAGGAAGTCACACCCATAGGGAGTGAAATCATCCATGTAGATCTCCACAGAGTCATGGAAAAGCTCAACAAAGATGCTCAGAACTACCCTTTGAAAAGTGGCAGGGGCATTGCATAGACTAAAAGGGAGGACCCTATAAGAAAAGGTACCCCAAGTACATGTGAATGTAGTCTTGTCCTGATCCTCAGGTCTAATCTGGATCTGATTGTAACCACTGAATCCATCCAGGAAAGAGAAGAACTTCTTCCCTGCAAGACCATCTAAAACTTTATCAATGAAAGGAAAAGGGAAATGGTCTTTCTTGGTGTCTTTGTTCAATTCTTTGTAATCCATACATATCCTCCATTTCCCATTATTCTTTGGGACTAAAACTAGAGGGGACAACCACTCACTATCTGAGATGGGGTATATGAACCCTACATCCAACAAATTTTGTAACTCTTCCGTTACTATGTCCTTGAGTGCTGGGTGTTAGAGTCCTATATTGATAGGATTCATAATTTTGAATTGGTTGAGGTTAACTCTTGTAATATTGTACATACCTTTTCTTTCTGCAAATGTTTTCCATATTAAAATTAAAAAATGTAAAGAGGGTGTGTCCTAAAAGAAATATCAAAGGACAAGAAAAGTAACAAAAGATCAAAAAATACAAAAAATGAAAAATATGAACCCCAAACAAAAAACAGATCATGAAAGTGTGCAAGTCCAAGTGCCACTACTTTTTACTTTACTATCTTAAATAATGGTTCTGTGCAGCTTTTCATACATGCCACAACCCATGATAGTCAAACTGCTTAATCTTGACTATTTCATGCTTTGAATTTCATGTTTATAGTTAAAGAATAAAAATATGACCAAACAATTTAATCTTAGCAGATCATTAGATAGATAGAGAAATAAAAGGAGCTCATCAGTTTAATCTGAGCCCTTGGAAGATATAAGGTTAGAAGTAGATAGTTTGTTTCATAAAAGAATAAAGGAAATAAAAGGGGTTGCTAGCTTAAGTGCACCCACCAAAGTGAAGAAAAAATGTTAGGGTAGGTAAAAGGGTAAGTAAATAAAGGTTGCAGAAATACAAGTCATTTGGAGCACAAGCACTACTATCTTGCTTAACTATGTGTTACAAGTGTATAGGAGCAGTTATCAATGAAAAAAGCATGCTCATAAGCTGATTTGCCTAACTCCCCCTTCATTGCATTTCACCACCACTATATACTCACTATTTTCCCTTTCACCCCTTCATGGCTTATGAAAACCCCTTCCCCCTCATTTTCACACCTACCCCTTAGTTTCACACATTTCCCTAGTCAATTACTCCTAAAGTCCATTCCCCTAAGTGTGAAACCCCTTTCCCCCCTTTTAAAATCATGCTTTCCCTTCAAAAATTACCCAAAACTCCTCTAAACCATTTATCCTAATCTAAAAACCCCCCGCTTCACTAACTCCACCGCTTAACCATTTTCCTGACTAAACCTGAATTTATCCCGGCACCCTGGTGAAGTAAACTAGCCCCGCTACTCCAAAAAATCCACAGTTTAATTAAATCTGCAATTAAGCATGGGTTAATTACTCTAAATAATGATTAAAACCCATGGGTTCCACTAACCTTTGCCCAATCATCCGACCACACAAATTTCCAATTCGATGGTCGTTCAATCATCCACCCCTAGATCTAACAACCATTGACCATATCGTGCTCGCGCGATGTCTGACCTTTAACGGCCTGAGAGCACATGGTATGGGCAGTTTTGCTCGGGCCCATTTGCATACGTGTCAGCCTCTGACATAGATTGCGTTCCCCCAGCAAAATACATGATCCGGATTTAAATAGGAACGCAATAAAACACAGAGATAACCATAAACACAAATATGCAGCGGAAATAATACTTCACTTCATTAATGTAAAATATTGAAATATGCCTACAAACAGTAATGGAAATAAACCAGCTAGGGCGATGGTAGCTTATCTCTGAGAAGAGATGTGGTGGCTACATGCCTCTGAACTGTTCCGAACTGTCTTTACAATGAGGCTCGAAGGCCTATTTATTATCGAGAAACAATGGAAAACCCTTCACATTCCAAAACCTAACCCTAGAAGATGAAACGCCAAACTATGGGCCCCGTTTGGGTAAATTGGTACATCAACTTCCCGGGGTCGTAACTTTGGCATACGATCTCCGTTTGACGTGCATGATAGCCCATTGGAAAGATCTCTCCGAGGACTACGACGGAAAAGACGATTTTTTATCTAAAAAATCGTGAAAGGTAGATTTCCCAAAAAACGTCGTTTAGGGCCTCAAAACGGCTCCGGAAGTTTAGGACCCGAAAAACTGCTAAAAATAGTAAACTGCGCTATAATTAAGGAAACTGAAAATTTGAAAGAGACAGTTGTGGGGGTCAAAATGGGATAGGTGGGTGGCCACCAACATCCACCTGGATCATTCCTCCCCCCTTAGGAAGCAATGGTCCCCATTGCGTTGAGTTCCTCCCTGAGATGAGGAAGCTTCTGCTGAGCTGGGTCTCTGGTGAGCTGTTCTGCAATCTCTGATGTGTCCAGAAATGGTGGGGAGCATGGTCAGCGACGATCCACATTGAACACTCAGTGCAAGCGAAGGAATGGAAGAATGATGTGCTTCAAAGCATTGTTTCCCGTAGCCTTGTTACTGGTGTAAGGACCATATCGAAGTGGTCTAAGTTTCTGATGGGTTCTGGTAAGGCGCTCCCTCTGCAAATGTAACCAAACTTTTTCGCCCACCTGAAACTTGTGCGGTACCCCTCTGGGTAAGGAGAAGTTGTTCCTGTGTTCTATCATGACTGTATCCCTCTGTTGCTGCTGCTGCGTGGAGGAACCCTTCGCGAGGGTCATGGATGTAGCAACGATCTTCCCCTTACTTTGGGGGCGAACCAGACAGAAAATAAATTTCCTAGTCTGTGAGATGAGCTTGCTGCCTTTCTTAGCAGTGATCAAAGAGGTGGCAGTAGGTGGGGCTACCTCCGGTATCCTGTATAATGAGTTATCCAAAGAAATAATGACAGCGCAAGGCCTTGACTCATACGCAGCATGTCGCCTCCACAAGTATGGCTGGCCTAATAGTACATCACAAACATCCAGAGGTGTAACATCACACAATACCTCATCTGTGAAGGGCTTGATGCTGTAGGGAAGGCGGCACTGCTGGCGAACTTTGAGATCTCGTCCTTCGTGAAGTCACCCGATACTATATGGTTGTGGGTGTGGTGTAGTTGGTAGGCCCAATCGCTTCACGACCTCTGCTGAAATGAGGTTCTTTTGGCTGCCACTGTCGACAATGAATTGCAGCGGCGAACCCTTCACCCACATCTGTGAGTGGAAAAGACGTTCCCCCTCCTCTGGCTCTTCGAGCTCATTCTTCTGGATCTTAGCAGTGGCAACAGTGGCACTAGGATCTGCATCAATGATCTGCTTCCCTTTGCCATTCCCCTTGTCGGGTTCTGGCTTAGAGTCAGAACATGCATCTGATTCAGAAGCCTTCAACTCGGCCACCAGTGACTGCTTGGTCTGACACTCACTTGTGTTATGAGTGGGACTCTTGTGGAACTCACACCACTTTCCTATGTCCTTCTTCGGCTTCGTGGTGTTGTTCTTTTCTTGCGGCTTCGAGGGGTTGTCTTGGGTCACCCCGCCTTGGCTTTGTCCTCTGGGCTTCAGATTTGCAGATCCAAAGTCTCGCTTCTTCTGTTTGAACTTTTGCTCGATTTTGACAGTGTATTGGTATGCTATGCCGAGTGAGGAGATGTTCAAGAACTCCATCTCTTCCTGGATGTATCTGTGTAGGCAGCCGCGGTATTTGAGTACCAGATGCAGCTCAGAATATTTGATACCCAACTGTGTGCGAAGGGTATGAAAAATGTTTGTGAACTCTGGCACATCTTGGTCTCGTCCCTGCCGCAGTGTGGTCCATTTGATGTATTTTGCCTCATAGCTTTTGATAGGGTAGTACTGCTCCTTGATGGCATCCCGGAAGTCATTCCAAGTGGGGGCGGCTGAAAACAGTGAGCCTGTACTTTCATCCGTCTGCTCGCAGTATGTTTCCCACCAGTCCTTGACGTGGGGGGCTGCTTTGAGAAGAGCGAAAACAATCTTTTCCCGACTTGAAAATTCATGAACAGAAAAATACCCATCTAGTAGATTTAACCATTTATCTACGACATCTGCGTCTATTTGACCCTTGAAGATGGGGATTTCAAAATTAACTTGTACCTTAAACGGTGTGGCGTTTCCAGAGTAGCTATTGGAAGCCGATGCGTCGCCTCTGGGTAGCCGCTGAAGGATCTGCGCAAAGCTATCCATCATCGCGTTCCTTTTCCGCTCGAGGGCTTCTTCGAGCAAGATTTTGATAGGATCTACTGCCCCCTCATCTTTCTTTTCATCCGCCATGGAAGGTTGTCGAGATTTGAGACGCTGGTCTTGCAAATGTTCGACTAGTTCAAGCCCTAACTCCTTATATCTCGACCTCGTTGGGGACATGCAAAGAAAAACAGAGAAAAAGCAGACCGCTCTGATACCACTGATTCGGATTTAAACAGGAACGCAATAAAACACAGAGATAACCATAAACACAAATATGCAGCGGAAATAATACTTCACTTCATTAATGTAAAATACTGAAATATGCCTACAAACAGTAATGGAAATAAACCAGCTAGGGCAATGGTAGCTTATCTCTGAGAAGAGATGTGGTGGCTACATGCCTCTGAACTGTTCTGAACTGTCTTCACAATGAGGCTCGAAGGCCTATTTATTATCGAGAAACAATGCAAAACCCTTCACATTCCAAAACCTAACCTTAGAAGATGAAACGCCAAACTATGGGCCCCATTTGGGTAAATTGGTACATCAACTTCCCGGGGTGGTAACTTTGGCATACGATCTCCGTTTGACGCGCATGATAGCCTGTTGGTAAGATCTCTCCAAGGAATACGACGAAAAAGACAATTTCTTAACTAAAAAATCGCGGAGGTAGATTTCCCAAAAAACGTCGTTTAGGGCCTCAAAACGGCTCCGGAAGTTTAGGACCCGAAAAACTGCTAAAAATAGTAAACTGCGCTATAATTAAGGAAACTGAAAATCTGAAAGAGACAGTTGTGGGGGTCCAAATGGGATAGGTGGGTGGCCACCAACATCCACCTGGATCAATACAGCCCAACCCCCATAAGCGGTGCGATGGATTCCAAAACCACTTCCCCACCAAAATCAAAGCCATCACTATTCATAAAACATTTTTTCCCCGCCATTTTCCATTTGGTCGTGGTTAAAAGCCTTCTGTCCCCCATTTTCACCCTTTTTCACCCGAATCGCATTGTTGAACCTCTGAGGCACCTGTGCATTCTGAACTCCTGTGACCAACTGTCAACCATCAAATCCTTCCGACGCCACCACTGCACAACATCCTAGCTGCCAAAGCGCTCTGCAAACCCCAATTGAAAACCAATTGTAGCCTCGATTGTAAATTCGAGGTATTTAAGAAAAAAACGAGAATTGTCTCCTCTTTAATGAAATAATATTAAATTCTTAAAATAACTGAAAGAATTTAATTTATTTCAATTTAAGTTAAGATTCTACCATTCCCAAAGTACTAGAACCCCAACCTACAACTTGCTAGTACCCTACCTTGGTTGTTCAATTACTCAAATTTCATTCCCAAAGCCATATAAAGCCCAATTTTCCACATTTTATCACAGAAATGTCTGCCCCAACCTCTCTGGATGTCAGACCAGTGACAACCCCTCATTTAGACATTGACCGCCTAGCCTTGGCAGATAAGGATTTTCAAATCAAAGACACGGTCACCCAAGACAACCTTCTGATAATCCATTGCTAGGCCAAGGATAGATTCTTCAACAAAGCAAATGATATCCACCTTTGAGACTCAATTCTACCTAATTATACATTCCCAGAAGCCCATCCATTCCCAGACATTGTACATTTCTACCATGCATGTTACATACCTAGCTAGAGGGCTATAATTGCCCAAAACCAAGACTTCTTGTTTTCAATTACTGTTGAGTCTATCAACCAAATGCTTCAAATCTAGCCGAGCCATAATTTGACTCCTTTGTCCATTGCACACCTATTGGACTTGTACACCACTTTGGACCCAGCTAAGATCAAACAAATTTTTTAGAATTTAATCATTGAGGAGTGCCATACTCCTAAGGACATTCCACCCTATGTTTTTGCAATTTTTTCAGAGATTGGCATGAGAATAATCTCCATGATCTCATGCATCCGAGGATTCACATTAGATAATTTTGTGGATGAAATAATCATGTCCTTCTTGTCCATTTTCACTCCAGGCTAGCCTGCTACCATTATATGTGATTATGCCCAGTTCATTGCAGACAGAATGCATGAACAATTTACTAGATTTCCCACTGAAAGAGACTTCAAATACTCTTCAGTAATGTTTCATATGTCCCTGTATTACCAAATAGACAAGTTCCCAGTGAAGATTCAGAAAACAGATACCAGGGGAAAGGAAAGATCAGTCATCTACTAGACACCCTTGGTCCACAAGTATAACACAAAATTCACATACACAGACTTCATAGAATGTTTTTTTCACCTGGTCATGAACATGCTAAATTCTAGCACTCAACCTAGAATCAGTACTGAGATCAAGAGAGTATTGCAACTGGTAAAGAATAGTAGAGTAGGAGACTAGTACCTCTACCAGAATCATACAGAAATTAGGATCTATGGTTGTGAGTTACCCCCTTACAAATTGCCTAAGTATCTCCCATTGATAATATTTTCCCTGGAATACTTTAGGCAAATGACAGGTGTAGATGAAGTCCACTTCCTAGCTGCTAAGAAGAAAACACAGTTTAAGATGAAAAACCAAATGGGCCCTTTCACCTGCAACACCACAGAGGCTAGCCCTGAAGCTGATAAGATGCTCCAGCAATTCAAATCAAGAATAGTTTCATCTGGCATTATGACCCTCATGGGGTTATAAGCAAACTTAGACAAAAGGTCAAGCTGGTACCTTACATCCACTATGCCATGCCTGACATTGAACAATATGCTAATTAGTCAGAATGGGCAGAGAACACATTGACAAATAAGGACAACACAATGGTGGATGTGGAGAACACCATGATTGACTTGGAGAAACAATTTGACCAAAGCTCTTTCTAGCAGGTCCCAGAGTTGAAAGAGCTAATGAATATCCCTCCTATCATTCAGACTCCTACTAATGAGGAGAATAATCCCAAAAGAAACAGGGAGGAAGCATCAAGCTCTTCTATGGACACCATTGATCAACAGGTTCAACTAAGCAAAAGGCCCAAAATGAGTCCTATGTCTGAATAGGAAGAACACATTGCATCAGCAGAAATGATTGATATTGATGCAATGGGGCAAAGGAGTAGACAAACAATTGAGACTGCTGCATTAGCAGAAACATAGCAACCCTCCTCTTCAAACACCCAGATTATATAGAGACAGAAGAGTGTGGAGGTGTCTTCCTTTGTCAGGCTAGCTGACAAGGAAGAAGATATCAAGGAAAGATTCAAGGAGATCAAAATGAGGAATGAGAAGCTCAAGGCAGACACTTATGCCAAGTACATGAAGATGACACCACCAAACTAGAGCAGATTGATGTCAACCTTTGACATCAAAGAAGGTAAAATGCAGGTGTCTTTCTTACAGCCTACTGTACAGTAGCCTAAAACCACAACAGACTACAAGAAGACCAACTTTGAGGTCTTAGCCAGGGATGTGCATCCCATAGATCAAATAGAATTTCACAAGTAGGCTGGAGAGATGATCTACTCCACCCTCATAACAAAAGCAATGACAACATTCAAGCTCAGGGACTCATTAGACAATGTGATAGCTCAGTACAAACTGGAAAAAGCATCTTCCAGTGCCAAAGATAGAAGGATCAAATCCTTAGAAGACCTGATCATTGAGGTGGGCCATGACCCAAAGGACATCAAGGCTGTTGAACAATTGATTAAGAAGAAAAATGAAGACATTTCATCCCTTAAGAAACAACTCAAGCTTCCTTAGTCTTAGCACCCTCAAACAAAAGAAGTCCTAGAAAGCTAAACAAATCATGAAGATATGATGGACTTGGTGCTGCAACTCAATGACCAGTTGAAGGAAATGGAAAAGGAACTAGATAACTTGATCCAGCTCAAACAAGCTAGTCCAGACAATGATCCTCCAACTGTCATTCCTACAGTGACCACAACTGTACCTTCCACATTGGTAGTAGCATTAGCTCCAATTGGTCCAATGGCCACTACATTGCTAGTAGCAACAACAACTACATCAGTAACGACATCAACAGCAACAAGTACCATAGGTGATGAAGAAAATAGGCTGGTCAAGGCAATGGAAGAAATTTCCATTCAGACCAGTGAAATGAACAAGTTAAAAGAGAAAATTACCAGCCTAGAAGTAGATTGTAGGTTAGCCCAGATCATGCACAAGGAAGAACAACAGAAGGCTACTAGAATGAATGAGAGAGTGAAAAGCCTGGAGAAAGAGTTAACACTGAGTGAACCTTTGGGAAAGGACAAACAATTATTATTGGCCAATATCATTGACTCTGTCAATGATCTTTGGCCTTCTATCCAAGTCGTTTTTGAGCAGATAGACTTAATCAAACAGGCTACACAAGCCATCCAAAAGGTCAAAGAAGAGCTGGGAGAAAAGCCAGAGGAAGCAGTGATAATTATTCAATTCCTAAACTCCAAGAACAAATATGAGCTATAAGAACTTGACATGCCTGACAGGACAGGTACCATTTTGGAAGTCAAGAGGGTCCTAGCTAAGAGAAATTTAATGTTAAATTTAGAAGATAAGTGTCAAACCATGCAACTAGCCATTGACAGGTTTATGACCAAGTTTGAGCTTTTGAGAGAAAAGGGACTACCTAGTCCCTTAGTCATAAATGATAAATTGATGACACAGGAGGACTACAACAAGGAAATCAGGGAAGTGACCAAAGAACATGCAAATACCTCATCAATGAGTGGTATACCAACTGGCAAATTATTATACTAGACTTTCGAAAATATGTTTTACCTCCAGCATGAGGTGAAACACTTATTTATCAATAAGCCTACTTTTGCAAAATATACAGAGGCTGATGAAATATATAGGAAAATGCTCAACATCCAGTTACTAGATGAAGAAACATGGAAAAAACTGAATGATTTACTGTAGTAAAAACACAATAAATTATAAACAGTAAATTATAAGTGTACAGTAAAAAGTAAATGAGAAGGGTAAAAGGATGAAGATAGGTCAGCATAGTCATAGTGTATTAGGTGAAAGAGTATCAGATGAAAGATGAAAGTCAAATATACTATCCAGCGAGAAAGCCAAATAGCTTGCCAGCATAAAGGGCTAAAAATCAAAGCATAATAGCCAGTAGAACCAAAATAACAGGGACAACATGAAACAATTCAATAGCTATCTCTATCTTCTTGCAAGAAGATATTTTTCTTTCCTAGATTAATTCTCAAATTAGTTTGAGATATTTTGTAATAAATTTTTTGTATAAATACTTCAAAATTTGAAGTATTAGGGTGGATTATTTTACATTTGTAGAGTTATTGTGATCTTGAACCTAAGGGTGATTGTACTATTTTCAAGTCAACAGACTGGAGCAAGTAATAAAAGCATTTCACTACAGGATTCATGAGATGAGCCATTTGCAGTGAAGTACTTCTTTGTGTTATTGTGTTACCTTTCTTTTGTGTTTTCATAATCTTAAATGTGTTCTAAAATCTAAATAAATTAACTGGAAATATCATACAGAACTTGTTTAATTACACTCTGTTTTGCACAGTAATTTATTTACATGTTTTCTTCTGATACCCAGATCTGAGAATCCTTGATTTCTCTCCCATCCTGGTTGACTTCTTTCATTTCTTCCAAAGTCTGGCCTAGGGAACCCTTAATTGCTCCCTGGACCCAATTTGAAGCCATTCACCATTTAGCCTCTGAGATCTGCAGTAACTTATCTATCTTGCCCTATAGACACTGTTTTTAGAACTAAATCCAGTCTTGTTTGTCAGACATCTGACTCCATAGCCCAATGGTATAAGCCAATCCTCTGTCCATCTAAGTAAAGTGATCCCACCACCAAATTTTCAAAACAAAACCCAAGTGCAAGCAATAACTAGCCTAAAATCATCTTAACTAAAACAAAGTTAAATCTTAAAGAGAGAGCCCTCTCTGAGCATCAAGAAGGCTAGGTCCTGATCTCCAAAAGTGGTTTGTGCTTAACTTTGGTTTTTATTTCTTCTTACTTCAAAAGAATTATCAGAGTACTAACATTTTTGGTGACCATACTGGGGACTCGATCCTTAATCTCATAAAAATTTAAGGAAACCTTAAATTAAATCTTGAGCCCCTTAAGTTCATTATCCGAAGTAAATTTTCAATCATAAAAAGAGTTTGAAAACTTAAAGTTCTAGCTTCTAAGAAGATTCACTATACTAGGGCAAACCGAGATCCAAACCCTGTAACTATAGTTGATGACCCAGATAGAATTCTAAGAAAACCAAAAAACCAAGAAACTCACGCAAGTAGTAGCCAACTAGCTAGAGCCAATTCACTCCCTGAGGAGTTGTCAACTTTAGAGGAAATCCCTTTTGATTTGTCATTTGACCTCTCATTATTTAGAACTAAATCTGAGAATGCCATCCATGAAACAGTCTTAGACCCTGAGTTTACTCAACTCATTGAATCAAAAAGGGTCATCCATTCAGATTTAGATAAATTTTTCTTTGATTCTTTTGACAAGTTAGAAGCCTTGACCTCTACGTTGATCAACAATATAGATAGTGCTTACCTTCAGCAATCTATTGAGCTAGCTTCCCTTACTACTGCTGCCTCTCAAATTTCTGCACAGTCTTCACTCACTGTAAATACCCCTTCTTTTACCACAACTTCACCAATTGTATCTACCACAATCCAATCACCTAAACCAGTTATTAATCAACCATCTTCATCATCATCTAGTTCACCTCCATCAGTTTCAAGTCCTTCTCCAACCACCACAACTTTACCCCCTAGTTAAACCAGAATTACAACAATGGCAAACCGATATGCTCCTCTTGTTTTACCTGCATAACTCCATGCCATGCCTGCAGATTATCAGAGTAATATTTTCCTGTTTGATGCTACTAGTCAGTAAACTGCCCAACATCATGTAAACAAGATGTCTGACCTTTTTTAATTGCATGAAATAGATGAAGCAAATGTCCAAATGAGATTGTTTGCCCAAACTTTAATTGAGGATGTCAAGAAATGGTTCAAAGCCTTCCCTGCCAACCATATTGCAGACTTAGCCAATTTTCAAAGGTTATTCATTGATATATGGGAGAGAAAGAAAAACCAATTGCAAATACTTTCTGAATATGACAATATTAGAAGATCTCCTAATGAGTCAGTTTAGGACTATTGCACTAGGTTTAATAATATCTACAATGCAATTCTAGCCAACATTAAGCCTCCACCTGACCTAGCATTAATTAAGTTCCCTAATGGTTTTGATGCTGACATGTCATACCAGCTAAGGGAAAGAAACCCTGAAACACTTGAACAAATGCAAAGCAATGTTGTTAGTGTAGAGGCCAACCTATTAGCTAAGAAAGCACGAATGAGGAATGAAAAGAAAGTTGTATTTAAAGAGGAAGCTTCCACTTCAGATGGAAAAGTAGATGTTTTAGCTAAGAGTTTAGAAATAATCATGGATAAGTTAGAGAACATGGAGAGGAAAAATCAATGGGAGAATCAACAACAACAACCCCCAATAAGAAACCCAAATTTTAGGAAGAACCCTAATGCTACAAAAAATACTACACCACATCAATAGATTAGGCCCCCCTTCCAAGAAAACTATGTTGAGGATTCACAGAACCAAGAAGCAGAGGATGATACCCAGATTAACTTACTGGAAACCAAAGAGGAAGACACTGTTTTTCTTACTCAAGAAGAACAAGAGTTGTATATGCTTCAGTAGTTGCAGTTAGAATCTGGTGAATCTTTTGATTTTAAACAAGGATATGAGTCGGCTATATATGAGGTACATAAACAATATAGCTTGAGAAGTAAGAATAATAACGAGACTCCCATTAAAAGATCCATCCAAACCCAGACTAAGATAATAAAAGAAGCTCTAGTTAACAAAGTGTTGCAAATCCTCCCTAGGGGAACACCAGAGACTTCAACCCCTAGGATTGTAGATATAACCTCCATTGAAACCCAAACAGAGAAAATTACTGAAAATAATCAAAATAAGATAAATCAAGGAAAAATAGTAGAAACACAGACTGGAATGCCTACCACTAAGAAATAGAATAAGGACACTCAAACTACACATATTAAGGAAGATCTGAATCAAGCAAACAAGCCTCAGCTCCCTTTCAACATTAAAAATGAAATAGCAAAATTAAAGATATCAGTTCCTTTGACTAAACTAGTGAAGAATGTATCATATAGGTCACAAATAACTGAGACTTTGAACATAGGAGAGGGAGAATATTCTGTAAATTTGAATGATGACCAGCCTGAATTATTATTTGGCCCTGAGGCCAATGGTATTCATTAGCAAGGGGAAGTTCCTTCTTTTTACATCAGCCTAAACATTCATGAGAAAATTTTGCATAATGCTATGTTGGACTCAGGGGCATCCCACAATCTAATGCCAAAGGCAATAAAGGAAAGACTGAACCTAGACATTACCAGGCCTTATAAGGACTTGTTTTCTTTTGACTCCAACCAGGTTAAATGCCTTGGTCTAATCAAGGACTTATGTATGACTCTTGTCCAGTGACTTGCAAAGAGAATTTTAATGGACATTGTAGTTGCAGACATCCCACTGAAATATGGAATGCTGCTATCTCGCTCATGGGAGACCTTGATGAAATACATGGTCAGTAGTAAGGAAAATCCACAAAACTTTCCCATATACTTCATGTATTAAGATATGGACTCTTTCATCTTATACAATGTAGAAAATGATAAAAAGAAAATCATAGCCAAAGACCTAAAATATAGAACAACTGACAGTGAGAACATATTCCATGAATCACTATGGAATCTAGACTTTGATGGGTCTGCCAATAGATTAGGGGCTAGTGCAAGAGTGTGGATCCATAATATGGAGAATAATCATGCTGAGGGACATGCTTTCAGATTGAACTTCAAATGTACCAGTAATATGGCCGAATATGAAGCCCTAATTCTGGGGTTACAATTGGTTAGGAAATTAGGAGCCAGGAGAGTTTCCATCATGGGAGACTCGGTGTTGATTATTAAACAGATTAGTGGTGAATACTCTGTCAACAACCCTAGGCTTGGTTGATATAGGGATACTATTTTAGACTTGATCAAAGACCTCCAGGAATCAAACTTTACTGCCATTCCTAGAAAACAAAACATGCAGGCCCACAGTCTGGTCACCTTTGCCAGTAGTTGTAAATTGCCATTTCAACCAAACCATTAGTACACTGCAGAGGTTAGACATAAGCCTGTTATACAAGATAACCTCAATTATTGGTAGAGTTTCTCCCAGGACTCTCAGATCTACGATTCCATGAACAATGAAGGTGATTTTCATAGTTACAAGATAGATACTAATTGTATAATAGACAATAATCTAGAAAGTAGCACAGATGTAAATATTTTCGATATAGATAAACCAACTAAATTTACTAGAGTAGAAATAGATAGTTTAGAGAATGTAGAGATAAATGAAATAATGGATGATGATCCTAAGATTCTTAATTTGAAAAATAATTTTTTGCCTAAAGGATTAGTACCTTTAGAGGATTTGTTTGACTCTAATGATGTAGCTAGGAACCCAAGATGGAACCTCTGAGAGCTGACATAGAGGAGGCTAACATAGGAATTGAGGATAAACCAAAACTCATCAAAATATAAAAAGCCTTACTTCTAGAGGAAAAGGTTAAATACATCAATCTGTTTAAGGAGTTCCAGGTTGTATTTGCTTGAAGTTATGAAGACTTAAAATCTTATGACACCAGCATAATCCAACACAAAATACCTCTAAAACAAGATCATAAACCTTTCAAATAGGAACTTAGGATGATAAACCTAGTTCTTATGCCATCCATGGAGAAAGAGGTTAAAAGAATGTTTTATGCCCAAATAATAGCCCCCACTAGATACTCAGACTGGATTTCAAACTTAGTTACAACTAGGAAAAAGATAGGTGAAATTAGACTTTGTGTGGATTTTAGAAACTTAAACAAGGTTTCTTTAAAAGACAACTACCCCTTACCAAAAATGGACCATATATTGCATACGATAGTAGGCTCATCTATGATTTCACTATTAGATGGATTCTCTAGGTATAACCAGATCTTAGTCCAACCTGAGGACCAAGCCAAAACTGCGTTTACCACTCCTTGGGGTACCTTCATGTATTTGAAGATGCCCTTTGGATTAATGAATGCAAGTGCCACATTTCAAAGAGCTATGGATATAGCTTTTGCCAAGGAGATCCATGATTTCTTAGTAGTATACCAGGATGACATCACAGTCTTCTCTAAATCTGACAATGAACACTTAGACCACTTGAGAAGAGTATTTATCAAATGTAGGAAATTTGGGATTTCTTTAAATCCTAAAAAGACACTTTTCGGTCTAGAAGAGGGAAAGATGTTATGACACATCATATCTAAAGATTGTATTAGGATATACCCTACTAGAATAGAAACCATTTTGACCATTTCCCATCCCCGAAACATTAAAGAGCTACAATCATTTTTAGGTAAGATTAATTTTCTTAGGAGATTCATCTCAAATCTAGCAGAATTAATTAGGGAGTTAAATAACATGCTAAGAAAGGACTCAACATTTAAATGGACACTAGAGGCCAAACAATCTTTTGAAGCTATTAAGGAAGCTTTAACAAAAACTCTAGTCTTGATTAGTCTTGACTTTAACAAATATTTTATTTTTTTTTCTCTTTTGCTTCAGAACACACCATTGCTGTAGTCTTGCTGCAAAAGAACAATCAAGGATATGAACAACCAATAACATTCTTTAGTAAATCCTTAAGAGATGCCACACACAAATACAATATCATGGCAAAACAAGCATTGGATTTAGTAAAGTCTATCAAAGACTTTAGAGTATACATTCTGTTCTCTCACATTATTGCTTATGTTCCAAATTCTGTAGTTAAGGACATTTTGACTCAGAATGGGCCTGAAGGAAAAAGAGGCAAATGGATTGCCACAATATTGGAATATGACATAGAGATAAAACCCACCAAGCTCATCAAAGGCCAATGTTTAGCCAAAATCATGGCTGAATCGAACTGTCAGGCCTTAGATATCAACTTTATTAGAGCCCTTGATGATCAGGAGGAGATGGCGACTCCACAAATCAGTGAACCTTTTACTGATTCACCATGGTATGCAGATATTACATATTACATTTGTATTACTAAACTTACAAGCTCCTCCTGGATTGGAAAGAACTAAAGCTAGCTTCTTAAAAATAAAGTCATTAAGATGTTGTATTATAGTTAATGCATTGTTTTGGAAGGACAATAGTGGTATTCTTTTAACCTGTTTATTGAAAGATGAAGATGACAAGATTTTACAAGAATTTCATGCAGGGGATTGTGGAGGACACTTGTATTGGAAAAGTACTACTGACAAATTTTGAGGGCTGGTTTCTATTGGCCTACTTTGTTTGCAGATGTTAAAAAACATGTGACCTCCTATCATAAATGCCAGATTTTTGAGGGAAAGAGAAAACTTTTACCCTTGCCTCTTAAACCAATTTCCACTGAGATGCCATTTCAACAATGGGGGTTAGACTTCATTGGAGAAATACACCTAGCCTCCTCAGCTCAGCACAAGTGGATTCTGACAGCCACAGACTATTTTACCAAATGGATAGAGGCCATACCTTCTAGGCAAGCCACAGACACTGTCATAATCTCCTTCCTAGAGAGTAATATCCTATCAAGATTTGGATGTCCCCAGAAGCTCATTACTGATAATGCAACTACCTTTAAATCGAAAAAAATAATAGATTTCTGTAACAAGTACCATATCACCCTTGGCCATTCCACAACATATTACCCTCAAGGTAATGGATTAGTAGAGTCATCCAACAAAAGCCTGGTCAATATTATTAAAAAGTTAGTGGAAGATAATAAGAAGACTTGGAACAAGAAGTTAGTCAATGCCTTATGGGCAGATAGACTAACTACTAAGAAGTCCATTGGAACATCACTATATCAGCTGGTTTATGGGATGGATGTAGTTTTCCCATCATCCTTGGGAGTGCCAGTCATGAAGATCATCCAAGAATTACAGGTGACACCAAATGATATTCAGAGAAGAATAAATCAGACCATACACCTGTAGTAGACCAGAGAAGAAGTATATGTAAAATCACAGGTAATCTAGGAAAAGATCAAGAAAGTCTTTGACAAAAAGGCTAAAACAGATGATTTTTACATAGGAGACAAAGTCCTTAATTGGGATTCAAGGAGATAAGACAAAGGCAAGCATGGAAAATTTGATTTTTTGTGGCAGGGGCCTTATGTCATTTATGGCTACAGAGGCAACAATACCTTTCTCTTGACAAAGATAGATGGATCAGATCTACCAAGAGGACCTGTTAATGGTAGGATGCTGAAGCATTATTTTTCCACTAACTCACAATAGTTCACTTTACTTTGCATCATTGTACATAACATTGCAGAATGTAGATTGGATTGGATGGTAATCCTTTGAATTTGAAGCCTGGAGAGAAGGCCTTGAGCTTTGGAGGATTCACTATCATAAGTATCAATAAAGTAGAATCACAAAAGGATAGCTCACAAGGCAACTATAGTCACAATTCAAAGGCTATTGATCTCCATAGTTCTTGACATTTCGCCAAAAAATGCCATCCCCAAGCGGAGCCACTATTAGAGTCCTATATTGATAGGATTCATAATTTTGAATTGGCTAAGGTTAACTCTTGTAATATTGTACATACCTTTGCTTTCTGCAAATGTTTTCCATATTAAAATTAAAAAATGTAAAGAGGGTATGTCCTAAAAGAAATATCAAAGGACAAGAAAAGTAAGAAAAGATAAAAAAATACAAAAAAATGAAAAATATGAACCCCAAACAAAAAACAGATCATGAAAGTGTGCAAGTCCAAGTGCCACTACTTTTTATTTTATTATCTTAAATAATGGTTGTGTGTAGCTTGTCATACATGCCACAACCCATGATAGTCAAACTGCTTAATATTGACTATTTTATGCTTTGAATTTCATGTCTATAGTTAGAGAATAAAAATATGACCAAATAGTTTAATCTTGGCAGATCATTAGATAGATAGAGAAATAAAAGGAGCTCATCAGTTTAATCTGAGCCCTTGGAAGATATAAGGTTAGAAGTAGATAGTTTGTTTCATAAAAGAATAAAGGAAAGAAAAGGGCTTGCTAGCTTAAGTGCACCCACCAAAGTGAAGAAAAAATGTTAGGGTAAGTAAAGAAAGGTTGCAGAAATACAAGTCATTTGGAGCATAAGCACTACTATCATGCTTAACTATGTGTTTCAAGTGTGCAGGAGCAGTTATCAATGAAAAAAGCATGCTCATAAGCTGATTTGCCTAACTCCCCCTTCATTGCATTTCACCCCCACTATATACTCACTAATTTCCCTTTTACCCCTTCATGGCTTATGAAAACCCCTTCCCCCTCATTTTTACTCCTACCCCTTAGTTTCACACATTTCCCTAGTCAATTACTCCTAAAATCCATTCCCCTAAGTGTGAAACCCATTTCCCCCCTTTTAAAATCATGTTTTCCCTTCAAAAATTACCAAAACCCCTCTAAACCCTTTATCCTAACTCTAAAAACCCCTCGCTTCACTAACTCTACCACTTAACCATTTCCCAACTAAACTCGAGTTTAACCCGCCACCTTGGTGAGGTAAACTAACCCTGCTACCCCCAAAAATCCGCAGTTTAATTAAATCTATGGTTAAGCATGGGTTAATTACTCTAAACAGTGATTAAAACCCATGGGTCCTGCTAACCTCCGCCCAATCACCCAACCACGCAACTTTCCAACGCGATGGTCGTCTGATCATCCACCCCTAGATCTAACAGCCATCGCCCATATCACGCTCATGTGATGTCTGACCTTTAACGACCCGAGAGCATGCGATATGGGCGGTTTTGCTCAGGGCCTAGTTGCCTATGTGTCGGCCTTTGGCATAGATCATGTTCCCCTGGAAAAATACCACCCGACCCCCATAAGTGGTGTGATGGCTTCCAAAACCACTTTCCCACCAAAATCAAAACCAACACTGTTCCTAAAACATTTTTTACCTGCCATTTTCCAACCAGTCACGGTTAAAAGCTTTTCAACCCCCGTTTTCACCCTTTTTTTCTTGAATCACATTGTTGAACCTCTGAGGCACCTGCACATTCTGAACTCCTACGACCAGTTGTCAACCATCAGAGCCTTCTGATGCCACCACTACATACCATCCTAGCTACCAAAGCCCTCTGCAAACCCCAATTGAAAACCAGTTGCAGCCCCGACTGTAAACTCCATGTATTTAAACAAAAAACCAAAATTGTCGTATCTTTAGTGAAAGAACATTAAATTCTTAAAATAACTGAAAGAATTTAATTTATTTCAATTTAAATTGAGAGTCTACCATTCCCAAAGTACCAGAACCCTAACCTGCAACCTGCTAGTACCCTACCCTAGTTTCAACTACTCAAGTTTCACTCTCGAAGCCATATAAAGCCTAATTTTCCACATTTTATCACAGAAATGGCTACCCCAAACTCTTTGGACGTTAGGCCAGTGACAACCCCTCACTTAGATATTGACCACCTGGCCCTGGTAGATAGGGATTTTCAAATCAAAGACACAGTCACCCAAGACAAGCTTCTGAGAATCCATTGCTGGGCCAAGGATAGATTCTTGAACAAAGAAGATGATATCCACCTTTGGGACTCAAATCTACCCAATTATACATTCCCAGAAGCCCATCTATTCCCAGACATTGTACATTTCTGCCATGCATATTACATACCTAGCCAAAGGGCTATAATTTCCCCAAACCAAGAATTCTTGTTTTCAATTACTATTGAATCTATCAACCAGATGCTTCAAATCCAGCCTAGCCACAATTTGACTCCTTTGTGCCTTTCACACCTGTTGGACCTGTAAATCACATTGGACCCAACTAAGATCAAACAAATTTTTCATAATTTAATCATTGAGGAGTGCCATACTCCCAAGGACATTCCACCCTATGTTTTTGATATTTTTTCAGAGATTAGCAGGAGAATAATCTCCATGATCTCATGCATCCTAGGATTCACTTTAGATGAGTTTGTGGATGAGATAATCATGGCCTTCTTGTCCATTTCCACTCCAGGCCAGCCTCTTGTCATTATGTATGACTATGCCCATTTCATTGCAGACAGAATGCAAGAATAGTTCACTAGATTGCCCACTAAAAGAGCCTTCAAATACTCTTTAGTGTTGTTTCATATGTTCTTGTCTTATCAAACAGACAAGTTCCCAATGAAGATTCAGAAAACAGATACTAGGGGACACCCTTGGTCCAGAGGTATAACACAACTTTCACATACAAAGACTTCATAGATTGTTTTGTTCACCCTGTCATGAACATGCTAACTTCTAGCACTTAACCTAGAATCAATACTGAGATCAAGAGAGTATTGCAACTAGAAAAGAATAGTAGAGTGGAAGACTAGTGCCTCTACCAGAGTCATATTGAAATTAGGATCTATGGTTGTGAGTTAACCCCCTACAAATTGCCTAAGTATCTCCCAATGAGAATATTTTCCTTGGAGTACTTCAGAAAAATGATAGGTGTGGATGAGGTCCACTTCCTATCTGCTAAGAAGAAAACACAATTTAAGATGAAAAACCAAATGGGCCCTTTCATCTACAACACTAGAGAGGCTAGGCCTGAAGCTAATAAGATACTCCAGCAATTAAAATTCAAGAATATTTTCATCTGGCATTATGACCCTCATGGGGATATAAGCAAACTCAGATAAAAGGTCAAGCTAAGACCTTACATCCACTACCCCATGCCTAACATTGAACAGTATGATAACCAGTCAGAATGGGTAGAGAACACATTGATAGATAAGGACAGCACAATGGTGGATGTGGATAACACCATGATTGACTTGGAGAAACGATTTGACCAAAGCTCTTTCTTGCAGGTCCAAGAGTTGGAAGAGCCAATGAATATCCCTCCTATCATTCAAACTCTTGCTAATGAGGAGAAGAATCCCAAAATAAATAGGGAGGAAGCATAACACTTTGCTATGGACACCATTGATTAGTAGGTCCAACTAAGCAAAAGGCCCAAAATGACCCCTCTGTTTGAACATGAAGAACACATTGCATCAGCAGAAATGATTAATACTGATGCAATGGGGAAAAGGAGTAGAGAAATAACTAAGATTATTGCATCAACAAAATCACAACAACCTTCCTCTTCAAACACCTAGATTATACATAGACATAAGAGTGTGGAGGTGTCTTCCTTTGTCAGGCCAGTTGACAGGGAAGCAGATATCAAGGAAAGATTCAAGGAGATCAAAATGAGGAATGAGAAGCTCAAGGCAGACACTTATGCCAAGTACATGAAGATGACACCACTAAACCAGAGCAGATTGATGTCAACCTTTGATATCAAAGAAGATAAAATGCAGGTGTCTTTCTTACAGCCTATTGTACAGTAGCCTAAAACCATAACAGACTACAAGAAGACCAAATTTGAGGTCTTAGCCAGGGATGTGCATCCCATAGATCAAATAGAATTTCACAAGTAGGTTGGAGAGATGATATACTCCACCCTCACAACAAAAGCAATGGTAACATTCAAGCTCAAGGACTCATTAGACAATGTGACAGCCCAGTACAAACTGGAAAATGCATCTTCCAGCGCCAAAGACACAAGGATCAAATCCTTAGAAGACTTGATCATTGAGCTGGGCCATGACCCAAAGGACATCAAGGCTGTTGAACAATTGATTAAGAAGAAAAATGAAGACATTGCAGCCCTTAAGAAACAACTCAAGTTGCCTCAGTCTCAACACCCTCAGACAAAATAAGTCCTAGAAAGCCAAACAAATCATGAAGAGATGATGGACTTGGTGCTGCAACTCAATGACTAGTTGAAGGAAATGGAAAAGGAACTAGATAGCTTGATCTAACTCAAACACGCTAGTCTAGATAGTTCTCCTCCAACTGTCATTCTTATAGTGACCATAGATGTGCCTTCCACATTGGCAGTAACATTATCTCCCACTAGTCCAATGGCCAATGCATTGCTAGCAACAACAACAACAACTACATCAACAACGATATCAATAACAACAGGTACCATAGGTGATGAACAATAGGCTGGTCAAGGCAATGGAAGAAATGTCCATTCAGACCAGTGAAATGAACAAGTTAAAAGAGAAACTTACTAGCCTAGAAACAGATTGTAGGTTATCCCAGATCATGCACAAGGAAGAACAACAGAAGGTTACCAGAATGAATGAGAGAGTGAAAAGCCTGGAGAAAGAGTTAACACTAAGTGAACCTTTGGGAAAGGCCAAACAATTATTATGGGCCAATATCATTAACTTTGTTAATGATATTTGGCCATCTATCTAGGTCATTTTTGAGCAGACAGAGTTAATCAAACAGGCTACAGAAGCCATCCAAAAGGTCAAAGAAGAGCTTGGAGAAAAGCGAGAGGAAGCAGTGAGAATTTTTCAATTCCTCAACTCCAAGAACAAATATGATTTTCAAGAACTTGACATACCTGACAAGACAGGTACCATTTTGGAAGTCAAGAGGGTCCTAGCTAAGGCAAATTTAATGTTAAATTTAGAAGATAAGTGTCAAACCATGCAACTAGCCGTTGAGAGGTTTATGACCAAGTTTGATTTTTTGAGAGAAAAGGGACTGCCAGTGCCTTAGTCATAAATGATAAACTGATGACACAAGATGACTACAACAAGAAAATCAGGGAAGTGGCCAAAGAACAGGCAAATACCTCATCAATGAGTGGTATACCAACAGGCAGAGTATTATACCAGACTTTTGAAAATCTATTTTACCTCCAACATGAGGTGAAACTCTTATTTATCAATAAGCCTACTTTTGCAAAATATACAGAGGCTGACGAAATATATAGGAAAATTCTCAACATTCAGTTACTATATGAAGAAACATGGAAAAAACTGAATGATTTACTATAGTAAAGACACAGCAAATTATAAATAGTAAATTATAAGTGTACAGTAAAAAGTAAATGAGCATGGTAAAAGGATGAAGATAGGTCAGCACAGTGAAAGTGTATCAGGTGAAAGAGTATCAAATGAAAGATGAAAGTCAAATAGACTATCTAGCAAGAAAGCCAAATAGCCTGCCACCATAAAGGGCTAAAAATCAAAGCATAATAGCCAGCATAACCAAAATAACAGGGACAACATGAAACAATGTAAAAATTCTCACTGTAGATTAATCTGATTATGCAATGTACTAAAGCAGAATACTTAATCTAATTCTACAATCAAACTTGTGGAAGCTTAATTGATTTGAGAAAGATCAAACAGAACACATATAACAGAGAAGAAGAATCAATCACACATGAAACACAGAAGAATACTCTGGGGAAAGCCTGAGCTAAAAACCCCGCTATCTGTATTATCATACAAGTGGAAATATCTCAGGATTACACAAAGCTTTAGCTATCACAGCTATCCAGCTCTCAGTACAATCCCTCTGACTGCTCATAGACAGACTAGACAACTCATATACCTTTCCCTATGTCCTCCAAGACTCCTATTTCCTTGTGATGTTTTCCCTGGGTGCTACTGCTGTAACCTTGTGTGACATTGATCTCACACATTGCTCCAACACACTATGAAACTGCACAAATCTCAAGGAATGAATTCCTTCTGCATGCAAGAGATTTTCTTATAGGAAAATTCTTGTAACTGATAGAACACTTTCCTTGCTTTTAATTTCAACTGGGTCTTTGTCTAAACTGACATGCATGAGTTATTTATGAGAGAATATTCAGTTATCTGGAGTACACTAGTTTCATGCATGCATGCATTAACTGTCTGAACTCACAATCAGTTCCACAAACTGTTTGGAACTAATCTAACTAGACTTAACTCAGTTAACTGAGCTAACTAATTACAACTCAAATACAACTCATCCTTATCTCCTTAATTAAGGGATAACTTCCTCAATCAAAGGGATAACTGTTGCATGACTTCACAAAGACTTCATGTTTGAGTTTCTCCAACTAATTAACTCAGGATGAATTAATTAATTATTTTTCAAATAGCTGGTGAGACTAAATTTGAATTTGAATTCTCAATTTTAATTCAAGGACAAATTAAAATTGGAATATCCTGAAATGCTATCTTTAGCAATGTTATTTTTAGCATTTCTATTTTTAGCATTTCTTGTTGCTATTTTCAACACTCCCTCTCAACAAGAAAGGGATTATCTTCCACCCTGATCTTGTCTCTATGGAACTCGAATTTACACTTTGACAATGCCTTAGTTAAAATGTCAACATCTTGCTCCTCGATCGAAATATACTACAACAACATGATCCTCCTCACCACACAGTCTCTGAGAGGATGATACTGAATGTCGATATGCTTGGACCTATCATGAAATACTAGATTCTCAAAGAGTTTGATACAACTCTGATTATCACAATAGATCACAGTTTGATCCATCCTCTGGTCAAACAAACCAACTAGAATTTTCCACATCCAAATGGCCTCACATGCTACCTGACTTGCAGGCATGTATTCAGCCTTTGCTGAGTTGAGTGCAACTGACCTCTGTTTCCTGTTGTACCAAGAAACTGTAGCTAAACCAAGGTTGAAAATTCCTCTTGATGTGCTCTTCCGATCTAATGGACTCCCTACCCAATCTGCATCTGTGAAGCCCTATAGCTTCACTCCCTTTGACCATTTGTACCATAATCCATACTAAGATGTGCCTCTGAGGTATGTCAAAACATGCTTCACTGCCTTTCAAAACAGCTTGGTAGGCTGAACCATAGCTTGACTTAGCTAGTTCACTGCATAGCAAAAATCTGGTCATGTGTTCACTAAGTACATTAGTGAACCCACAAGCTGCTGATACACAGTAGCTTCTACTACTTCTCCTGAAGTAGCATCCTCCTTCCTCTAGTTACCTGCTAGAGGAGTCTGCATGGGCTTGCACTTCTCCATGTGGAATCTCCTCAGTATCTCATTGGCGTACTTGCCTTGAGACACAAACAACTCCCCATCCTTCTACCGCACTTCCATGCCTAGAAAGTAGTGCATGAGACCCATGTCTTTCATCTCGAACTCTCTTGCAAGGTTCTCCATGCAAGACACGATCAACTGATCATCAGTTGTCAATATCAGATCATCAACATAAAGAATAATGATAAACTTCTTACCTTCCACCATGATGTGGTACAATTTTGCATCCACTTCACTCTTTTTGAAGCCCAACCCAGTGAAGTAGTTGTCAATCATGGTGTACCAAGCACGAGGTTCTTGCTTCAGCCTGTACAAAGCTCTCTTGAGTCAGCACACATGCGAATCATGATTGAAGGTCTCAAAAACTTCCGACTGCTCTATGTACACCTCTTCCTCAATCTTTCCATTAAGGAAGGTTGTATTCACATCCATTTGATGGATCTTCCAACCCATCTGTGCTGATAGTGCCAACATCGATCTGATAGATGAGTACCTTGCTACAGGAGAAAAAGTCTCATCATAGTCGATCCCCTCGACCTATGAAAAGCCACGGGCAACAAACCTTGCCTTATGCTTTTCCACACTACCGTCAGTAGCTTGCTTTACCTTGTAAAGCCAACGGGAACTCACAACTGACTTGTTCTTTGGCCTTGGAACAACATCCCAAACATTGTTCTGAGCTATGGAGTCATACTAAAATCAACCAAAATCGGCTACTGGACTGCTTGCTCAAAGGAAGATGGCTCAGTCTCAACACATTCCCCAACAAGGGCCATGTATCCAGTGTACCTATTAGGTGACCTCCTCTGTCTGTGCTGAGAAGATGGTTCTCCCACATTCTCTGTCGCATCGGACAACAATCTGTTAGCTTCTCTCATGCGCTTCCACCCATCTCTGGAAGACTCTGCTTGAGTGGATGTCTCCACTCTTGGAACCTCTTCATGTTGTTGCTTCACATCAGTCTGAGGCTCCTCCTCCTTAGGAACCAAAAATTCCTCCACAACTTGTAGTTGGAGCTCCCTCTCAAGGGAATTTTGCATGGCCTTCTACTCATCAAACTTTAGATCTCTGCGTACCACTATCCTCCGACTGGTAGGCATTTACACACGATAGTTGTGAGGTGTATCAGTGTACCCCACAAGTATTCCCAACTCAGCTGTTGGCTCAAGTTTCTTCCGAGCATCCTTGGTCACATGGAAAAGTACCAATGAGCCAAAGATCCTGAAGTGACTCACATCTGGTCTCTTCCTGGAGAAAGCTTCCTCTGGTGTCTTCATCCCAAGTATCTGATGCGGGTTTCTATTCTGCAAATAGACTGTTGTGTTACATGCCTCAACCCACAAATGAAGTAGTAGGCCTTGGTCATGCAGCATCGCCCGAGCTGCCCCCACAATTGTTTTGTTCTTCCTTTCAGCCACCCCATTCTGTTGTGGGTTATGAGGTGCCATCAACTCCCATTTAATTCCTTCCACTACACAGAAGTCCTTAAACTCTTGAGAGACATACTCTCCACCATTGTTGATTCTTAAGGCCCTGATCTTCTTTCTTGATTCCTTCTCAACCAAAACTTTGAACTCACAAAACTTTGAGAAGGTTTGATCCTTCTTCTGCACTAAATAGATCCAGCATTTACGAGAAAAATCATCAATGAAAATCACATAATACCTTTGTTTAGCGGTGGAGGCTGTCAAGAATGGTCCACACACATCTGTATGAACTCGCTCCAAGATCGCTTCAGCTCGACCCTCTCAATCATGAAAGGAATATTTTGCATACTTACCCAAGGTACAACCTTTGCATGTGTCCACTTGCTCAAGTTTACCTTTCGGAAGCCCAATAGAAATATGCTGCATTATCTTCAAGGCCCCATGATCCAAGTGGCACAACCTCCTATGCCATAACTCGCCAATGTCTTGGATTTGCACCAATTCTACTTTCAAACTCAATGCAGCACAATCATCTACCTCCAACTTATAGATATTTCACTCGAATCCCAATCCTCTTGGTCTGACCCATGACTATGTGTCTCAGGAACACCTTTCCTTTACTGAAGACTACATCATATTCTTTGTTTTCCAACATCACAACCAATACCAAGTTCTTCTTCGATCCAGGCACATACTTTACATCAGGCAGGGTGAGAGGAGCTCCATGCTCCCTCTGAAACACAACCATACCATCACCTAAAACACAATACTTTCCATCATCACCCATATCTATGCGCATCTTCAAGTCTTTCTCCTCCAACGTACTAAATAAAATCTTATTGCCAGTCATGTGGAATGAGGCTCCACTGTCCAGGTACCAAACACAACCCACCATCGATGAAACCATGCATGTGATGAGGGTAAAATCCAATTCGAATTGAGAGGCCAGTGCCTCACCTTCTGATCCTTTGGAGGATCCCTTCTTGGATTTCCTCAATGGAAAATTAGTTGCATAATGGCCCACCTCATGACAATTAAAGCATCTCACTTTAGATTTTTCAATCTTCTTCCCACCATGAGAAGAACTTGATTTGGAATGGGAAGCCTTCCCTTTCCCTTTCCTGCCTTACTTGCTAAGGCTAGATTTTCTTCATCATCATGCTTAGATGAAGAACCATCTCTGGTGCTCCTTCTGATCTCCTCCTGCATTAGATCCAACCACAGTCGTTCCCAATCTGGTAATTTCTCTCTTCAATTTACTGAGTCCTGGTAGCTATGCTAGCTCTTAGGAAGACTGAGGAGAGCAAGACTCACCATATCATCATCGGTTGTCGTTATTCCTACTCTTCCAAGCTCATCTTTGCTGGTGGTGAGCCTGTTTAGATATGTAGAAATAGTTTCGCCCTTTTCACACTTGATTTTCCGAAGCTTGTCCTTGAGCGCTAGCTTCCTCTGATCACTACTATTCTGATATAGGTCCTTCAATGTCTTCCACATTGAAAACGGAGTCTCCTTCCCATGGAGACTTGAGACAATATGGTCTCGAACTCCCTCGAGAAGAATCCTCCTCGCCTTCGCCATACACTTCTTCCATTCTGCCAATTCTTGGGCATTAGCTGCTGCTGACTTGGGGATTTCTTGATCAGTGATATCCTTCAAACCATTGTCTTCTAATACCGCTTCCATGTGATCCTTCCATGCTATGTAATTCAAGTTGCGATCCAGTGCATACTCGAGTCCCAAGCCATTGAACGCCATTGGAGAACTTAGAGGTGTGATAAGAATTCAATTTTGTACTTGCAATCAAGAACTTCAAACTTCAACTTTTCCCTTCTCAGTATGCTGTTCACAGCTCTGATCACCTTTGCTCCGATACCATGTAAAAATTCTCACTGTAGATTAATCTGATTATGCAATGTACTAAAGCAAAATACTTAATCTACTTCTGCAATCAAACTTACAGAAGCTTAATTGATTTGATCAAGATCAAACAAAACACATATAACAAAGAAGAAGAATAAATCACACATGAAACACAGAAGAATACTCTGGGGAAAACCTCAGCGAAAAACCCCGCTATCTGTATTATCATACAAGCAGAAATATCTTAGGATTACACAAAGCTTTAGCTCTCACAGCTATCCAACTCTCAGTACAATCCCTCTCACTGCTCATAGACAAAATAGACAACTCATATGCCTTTCCCTCTGTCCTACAAGCCTCCTATTTCCTTGCGCTATTTTCCCTGGGTGCTCCTACTGTAACCTTGTGTGACACTGATCTCACACACTACTCCAATACACTGTAAAACTGTGTAAATCTCAAGGAATGAATTCCTTTTGCATGTGGTGAGCTCCAATATTGCAGCAATAATGTTGCAACTCCTGGTGTTCCCTAATTTACTTTTATCAACCCGGTAGTTCGTAACAAACTTGGAAGTGACGGTGCTGTATGCACAAGTACTAGCTCTTTTGCAGGCTGTCATTTGATCAGCTGGTGCAAGTTCGCTAGGAGCTTAAGCCAATTTCTATGAGTTCTCAGAGGAAGCTTTAACTGTGATAAAAGGAAACTAACTCTATAGGGGCAATTCTACTTGCAGAAAGAGAAGGAAAACTGAAACGGAACACAAACCCTAGCAAACCCTAGTTGTGCAAGAAAGAGATGGAAACTAATAAAATGGGTGCCATTGACTAATGAAAAGGTAAATTGCATTTATTCAAGCTACTTTTGAAGAGAAATGAGAAGAAATCATCTTTTTTGTACTTTTGAGTATTTTTGTGTGGAATTATTATGCTTATGATTTGACTGGTTGTGACTGTGCAGAGGTTTGGTGGCAAAGGAAGATGGAGTTGGCTTTTGCAGATGGTGAGGAAGGTGTGGAGGGGTCCTAAGAAGTCCCTAGCACCCTTCTAGAGACTTCCATTGTGACCAGACTTCAAAAAATCACTCGCAGGAAATTCTATAGGAGGTTGCAGGGGATCTACAGGAGGAGGCCAAAAGTGGTTTTTTGAGGTTTGAAGGTGGAAAAATGATGGAAAAGGGGAAATGAAGGTTTGATGAAGGTGTTGAGGGGTCTATAACTTGTCAAAGAAGATCAGGGCTGAAGGAGATGGTTGGATTTGTTCAAAAGGTAAGAAAGCAACTCTATGGAAAAATAATGCAGAAATTAGGGCAGATTGGCGAATGTGGTGAATGAGTGGGGAAATCTTGAGAGATGAACTGGTATAGGTTGTGTTATGGAGGAATGATAAGCTGGAATGTTCTACAAGAGAGCTGCACACTTATTCCTCAAAACTGACCAAAGCAAGAACCGAAAAACAGAGTTTTGTCTATTTTAACCTAAATTCTGACCTAAAACCAGAAAAATGCCAAACAGTACTTTATGAACAGAAACTTGTGCAAGAAAACCATGGTAAATGAACATGAAATGATCTAAGCATGTGAATCCAAACTAATATCAACTTCTCCAACTCGAAATATCACACTAGCAGTTGCATTGGAGGAGAAAAAACTATGTTTTTGGTGGCAGTAGTAGTGCCTTGACCTCAAATCATGGTCCGAAGGAGGGAGAAAGGAGATCAAGACTTGCTGGTGGCCTTTTTGGATCTTTTTCTATTACTACAACAAACTAGTTAAGCAACTTGAAACAAAAACAACTATTCTAACCATCAAAATCAACCTAATTTAACAAAGCAAGATTAACCTAAACAACATAAATTATCTTTGAATGCAAGAAAAAGCATATAAATACAAAAGGGAGGTGCTGGGCACTTGGGTTGGGCCCTAACCCAAGAGCTTCAACTCTCTAGAAAAGATCAGTGCTAGTTCAAAACTTGATTCATATTCATTGATAAAAAAAAATCAGTTACATCACAAAACTGTCTTTAAAAAGAGCTCGAAAATGAGCTGAGTACAAGGCCGCACAACAGTGCGAAAATATACTATGAAATGGCTAAACTACTGAGGCTTGAAGCCTTCTTATTTATACAAGTGGGGACTCCCAACAATCCTCCTAAACTTAAGGAACTTGGCTGCCTAGAACTGAAGATAACAGCAACTCTACTTGACTTGCTCGGCTGCCCCTTGGAATCATCAATGTGGGCCTTTGTACTCCAAGCTGTTGATGAAGAATTCAACGAAGGGGTCATTAATGAAGGAGACACCCCTCCTATAAGTCCTCATCCCTGTTTCCTCGAGTTTTACTATCATTTTGCCCATAAATTCCTGGTACTTGTCCAAAATTGTCCAAAAAATGTACAATAAACACTCATTAGACTACATGGCAAAGTGACCATCCCCATTCACTCTATTGACATAAATATATTCAAAAAAATGAACAAAACTATTGAGAATGGTGGACTAAATGAAAATAATAGGAAAAATGAGCCCATATAGTTACCCATTTCTGGGGCTCATCGTCACCCACTTGCTGAATGGGCTGCTCATCTTCTGAGAAACTAATCCAGTTCTTCATCTTTAATAGCTTTCATAGCTTCCTTGACATCCCAAGACTTTGATGTGATGTCTTCCTCTTTGCCATGGAAACCTGCTTTTCTTTCCACTTCCTCCCATTGTTCCTATTCTTCCTCCTCCTTAACTTCTTCCAACAGTCCTAACAGTAGTGGAGGACTGAACTTAAGACCAATCTAGTTGGCTTTCAAGTTTTGAATTGATTGTTTATATAGGGGCACTCTCCTCATAGCTTCCCTCATTTTGGTTGGGGAGTGATACTCCCTAATCCTTGGGCTATGTGACAATGTATTCCACCTTCTCATGCATGCATGAAGGCAGTCATCGCCAAATAACCTCTCCATATCTTCAAAATGAGCAATAGCTTGTGCTTGCCTATCAACATAATTAGGGAGAACTTGAAGATTGGCTGTAAGGTGTTGATGGGCATAGATGAGAGCTAAGGGGTCTTGTGGTTCGGCCCTTATCATCAGGGGCTCACTTAGCTCTTTTGCCATTATTTTTTGAATTTCCACTGCTCTCTTTTCCTCATGGCTCATCCAAGAAGCCATAGCCATGAGTTGTAGGTCTCCCAATGCAGCATTTGGATCCCATAAGTTCATGTCAGGAAGTGCCATATTGTGTAGGTAAAATTCTGCTAGCTTGGCTTTATCTTCAGTTGAACTATGATCACATAAATCCATGAATGGGCCATAATCTTGAAATGGGATTGTACCCCTCTGGGCCAATGTTTTAATCTGGAATTGGAGCCATTGGTCTTTGAGATACAGTGCATAGGATCTAGCTGGCTATCTGCACTGCAAGGCCTCCATTGCCCAGCTGGCCATGCAGGCCATCTGGGCTTCCTTTTCTTGCAACTGCTTTTTCAAAATCAGCACTTCAGTTGTTGCCTGAGATTCTCTTTCTTGCTGTTGTTTCATCAAAATTTCAACATCTGTCTGTCGTTCTTCTTGTTGCTGTTGTTTCTTTACTACTTCATTATCTGCTAGGGGTCCTTCTTGTTGCTGCTACCCTTCCAAGATTGGCAACTTGTCTCCCCCTTGAGGTTCCCGTTCTTGTAACTGCTTTTTTAACAATTCATTTTCTTCCTGTAGTTGGGCTCTTCTAATGCTCTCTGTGTGCCTTACCATGCCCAACTCCTTTCTCAACTCTCTCAACTTGTTTTCCATGTGCCCTATATCTTCAACTCCTTTAGATTTAGCAATCTACATCCAGTTGTGGGTCCTGACCCTTTCTTTTTCTAATTCATAGAAAAAAGGTATAGCGAATTTTTGTGGGATGATCTTCCCACCTTCTAGAAGATTGTAATAGGAGCCTAAATTAGGCTGAGGGCTTGGCTCAGGGATTTCTTTTTCTTTACCCTACTCTTGTGATTGTTCTTCTGCCTTCTTTTCCAATTTTTTAGTTTCTTTAAGCTTGGCTAGTGTCTCCTGTAGAGAGGTTTGTGCCTCCTATAGGACTGCTTTGGAGTCCATCAATTTGATCCTTTCCTTCCAGGTGGAGGTCTTTGGACTCCCTCTCTCATAGGTGATGGAGATTTTGGAGGGAGATTCCTCCTTTTTCACAGTAGGTGCATCCTCAATGATAATGGGTTCTTTTGATGGTGGTTGGGGCTTGCCCACCTTAATCTTGGTGCTCCTCTTGGCTTTGAAATACATTGATGTCTTTCTTTTTATTTTTCCCTTTTGCTTAGCTGGAGTGCTTAATGTAGCAAGCACAACTACTGCTTCCCTTGCCAGTGTTTCAGGGGATATTTCCTCCTGCTATTTTTCTTCTTCACCTTCTGCAGTTTTACCTATGTCTATTGTTTCTACTTTGATTTCTGCTATCTCAGGTGGTGTTTTCTCCTTTTCATGTTGGGCTTCTGCCTTTCCAGTGGCAACCTTCTTCTGACCTGTCTTGGTTTTCTTTTTCTCAACTTTTGTCCTCTTTCTCTTTGCTGCTCTTGATGTTGTTTCTTTCTCTGCCTTAGGTTCAACTGTGGTTGTGTCCTTTTTCTCTTCTTCTCTCTGTTTTTCCTCTGTTCTTCTTCTACTTGAATATGTTGTGCCTCCTCATGAATTTCCTTTTCAAGTTCCTTTATCTGCTCCTCCTCTTCGCTACCAGATGGGCTAAGGTCATCAGTAAGAGTTTTGATGTCATCTTCTTTAGACATGTTCCTGAAAATTTCCCAAGCTATAGGGGTGGTGTATGTGTGTGGGGAATCTTCTGCCAACAATTTAATGAGCCCATGGTGGGCCAGTTGGTCTGGAACCCCTGCATTCAACTTGGTGCCACATTTTATCAACCACTGGAGGAGGAAATATGGGAGACTGAGTTTTCTAGCTGCAGGTAGGTCCATCCCATATCTCAATTCATGTAATAACCTGAAGTGATACCCATAAACTATATTGAATCTTCCTTCACAAGAGATATATTTCATGATTTGGTAGCTGACCTCACTCCATGGAGGAGGTAAGCTTGTCCTTCTGACCCCATTCTTATCCTCTACTGGATGCTCATCAGGCTGAAAAAATGTCTTTTTAGCAACCTGTCCTAATGGTTTTTCTTCTTTGCTCCAGGGGAGCCCAAGTGGAAGACTTGTGATTCTGTTGATAAAATTTGGTGTAAGCTCTAGGGTCAGACCCCTGAAACTGACTGTAGCATGTGTTTTGGAATGGGGTCTTAAGGACAGTAAAAATTTCTTGGTCACATCTTCGTCATTACCGTGAATTCTATCAAAGAAAAACATCCAGTTTGCCCTGGTGAAGAGGGCCACCACTTCGTGGTGCTCATGCAATTTGTTGGAGTTCAAAGGCTCCTTTTTCATAAAACCTCCTAGCATGGTGTTTAGTGACTTCTGAAAATTGTTAGGTGAGGAAGAAGGCAACAATTTTGAAAACCGAAAACAGAGGGATAGCTGAGTTTTGTTTTTTTCTGAAAACAGAGAGGGAATTTCCCGTGTTCCTCTTTGTCACAACATCAATTTGCAATTTTTCCCTCTCTTCAAACTATTTTCAACCTGAATTTGCTTCCTGGCTTTTTGGAAAATATCAATACTTTGATGGAACATAGAATATATAACATAGTGTTTTCCACAGAGTAGACAGACTTGCAAATTCGTTTTTTTGACATGCTTGGTTTCTATGGTTGCATCCATTTTTTAGGACAATACGGGAAAGGAAAGTAAAACAGATTTTTGAGCGCAGAGAGGAAAATGGAGACACTATATGGAATTTAGGAAAACACGGGCAGACTTTTAAGCTCTCTTTCCTTTCCTTTTTCAACCCAATTCTTTACTTCTAATCCACCACCTTGTATAGATATATCACATGCAAAGTGGGTTCCCGAGCCTACCTCTTTTCAAGCTCGAATTTGACAAAAATTCTGAATTTTTTCTCTGCAGAGTTGCTTTCTAGCCTTCCTGTAGAAAGGCTCCTGTAGATGGTGTTCTTGCTCCTGTAGAACGCAGTAGTTCTCCTGTAGAGCCCGATAGGTGGGAGGGTTTTGAAGAATTGACAGAAAATGACTGGTTCGTTGTTCTGAAGGTGGTAGGTGAGTGCTACAATTGAGAACTCATTGATGCAAATGAAACAAAAGGTGGTGGAGGCTTAGACCGCACTGTACTTAAGCTGATGGCATAATTTGCGGTGACGAGGTGAGGTGGCTGGATGGGTACGTTATCCCCATCCGGACCATTGGTCCTACGCTAGTGTCATTATGGTTTTTCATGTCACCTGACTGCCATCACCTCCCTTATTCCCGTTATATGCCGCCACCACTACCGGTTCTGAGTTTTTTCTTCCCGAGTTGACGGGCCACACATGCTGACTGCGTATCTGAACTGTGGTTTGAATTGGACGAGGCTCATTTGAACTCCATGAGGGTGTTTTGAACTGAATGAGGGTGGCCAGTTAGTTGGCCACCAATTCCGTTTAATCATGACCATCCCAATAGTTCATGCAGTTCCTAAATAATATTCATGCAATCGAGGAATAGGTTTAGCCACTTACCTATTAGTTGTTGTTGTGCTTTGCATGCTAGACTTTGGCACTTCATTTTCTCATTGCTGCTACTGCTGGTGCTTTGCATGCTCAGACTTTGGCTTATGCTAGTGATGTTTCGATCAGGCTCTGCTCCTTGCATGCTGCATACATCTTGGCTACGCTGACCCTGTCTCTAGAGCTTGTTTTTTTAAAGGGATCAACTGCTACAAGAAGTCTGCTGGATTTCCTGTAGCTGCTTCTCCTTCTGAAATTTCAAGCTGATGCTTGAGCAGGGGCTAAAAAGATAGCTGAAGAAGGTTCTGAATGAAAGGAATAACAACTAGAAGGCATCAGGTAAGAATAAGTGAAGAACGCTGCTGCTTTATTTATCATCATTTTTTTTAAAGAATGAAAGAAACAGAATTTCTGTATTTGTCTGTGCAGGGAAAGAAAAGCAAGTGGAAGTGTGGGTGTGCAGGGATGGAATTGAGAGTTAGGTGGATGGATGGTGGCAGGGAGTTCCACATGCCTTCTAGACAAATTTCCAGCCCTCGACTTCTTCTTTGAACTTGATTTTGGGCTTTTTGTAGTTTCTAAAGGATCCTCCCATAGAATGCATAGAGTTTCCTGTAAGATGCAAAATTTTTAGAACAATCGAGACCAAGGCCTAGGAAAGGACAATGGTGATGGAGGAATGAGTTGTCAAGGTTGTATGCAGCCTGGCCATGTGTTTTCTCTTGTGTAACCCTCCTGCAACCTGCAATGCAAAAAAAGTTAGGTTTTTTTTTTTGTTTTTTCTTGGTTGAGACAGCTGGGGCACCTCTAGGAGGTTTTTACCCTCACTGCTTGCCCTGGGTGCCTCCAAGAGGTTTTCACCCAGGGATATTTTATTCTTTTTTCTATTTTTTTCCTTTTATTTTCCTTTTTGTTTTTTTTTAAACTTAGGGTGTGGGTGGAGTGGAAGCAGAGACCTGCTCCACTACCAACACTATTTTCCTTAGATTCTCAATGAATTCCTGCTTGGAAAGAGGCTTCCTGTAGATCTTCAACCTATGCCCATTGACGAGCATGGGGATGGCTATGCCCATTGACGAGCATGGGGATGGCTTCTTCATCGATGGTCCAGATCATGATTGAACCATTGTTATTGCATTTTTCTACTGTGTATGGTCCCAGCCATCTTGTCCTCAGTTTTCCCTTGAAATCTTTATATCTTGAATCATACAACAGTGCCCAATCTCCTTGCTAGAATTGTTTTTCTTTGAGGTGTCCGTCATGCCATATTTTTCTTTGAAGTTGGACCACCTCTGAGTGGAGAAGTGTTATCGAGAAAACTAGTGTCCATTCAGAGCTGCTAGTCCCACTAAGACGGGTAGCTATCTATGAAAAAAACAAACTAAAGTCACTTGTGTTTTCCTTTATGAGAGATAGATGAGACAGAAGCAGAGAGTACCAACCTTAGTATTTCACTAGTCTCCTTGCCCATTTCGTCTCTCCCTTGATAGAGCTTTTGCCACTCCTTTCTCACTTGTCCCGCTTCAGAGAACACCTGTAAAGTCAAACCAACAAAATACCATCAAAGCATAGAGATCTATAACCATAAACAATGTAGGATCAGATGTACATTAACCATATAAATGCATATACAAATACAAGATTCAGAGATATACAAGCATATGGAGGAAAACTCAAATAACTTTATTGATAGAAGTAGTAGAAGAGAGGATTACAACCAAGCTGTCTGATCTAGCATCATCCTCCCTGCATGAAAGCCCTCTTCACCTCATACAAAGCAAGATCACCCAACAATGTCTTCAAAGAGAAACCAACAGTACTTCCTTGCAAATTACAAAATTCCAGCCCCTTGGATCTCTAGGATGAGGGATCCATATATAGATGATTGCAGGAGAGTGAGTCAACTTTTGGGATTTTGATTAGTGTCATTTCACTGATAATTCTTGGTTCTACTTGGAGATTTCATGATCTCTTACTCATCCCTGGGCGAATTTAGAGAGGCAAGTGTCATATGAGCAGTTTCTAGAAGTTTATTTGAGTTTCCACCTAGCAAACTGCTTCTACCATTTGTCTGCTTTCACTCATCACACCCTATAGAAGGAATTTTTAGTATGCATCACACCCCCCGTGTGTAATAGGTGAGATGCATCACACCCTATGCATTGAGCAGTCTGTATGGTCTAGTTTTGACCAGTTATGAGTAGTTTTTCAGGGAAAAATTCTAGGAAATGATGTGATCACCTGACCTTGTTCCTTTAGGGTATGAAACAACACTTTTATTGGCTTAGAAGCCCTTGGTATATGGACATATGTGATTTGGGTTGCAGTGCCCAAATATGTCTATAACAGTTGCCCCCTAAAGCATGAGGTCATAAATCTTCTGATGTCGGGTGAAATGCTTTATAATGAAGATCCGAGGTTTTTAGAACTGGAAGGTGACTTGTAATAAGATACAATACAATACATTATCTTCATAATATTTTCATGATCTATTTGAGGCGGGAATTTCCATGCTCAGCTTTATAAATTCATTTTCATGTACATAAGACAGACAATCATCTGTGTGGCAGACTGATGATTCTAGTAGAGCCATCATCCCTTAGCTTGGATGATTATCTATGTAGCAATGATGTACATTTGATGTCTTTATTTTCCTGAATATATCACAGCCTGGATGGATGAAACTAGATCCAGGGTCTTCAAACTCGTTCAATCTTCACCTGAAGTACAAGTCGATCCATGTGAAAAGATGTTCTGATGTCGAACATGGAAAGACATCGCCTGATTACCAGCCAATGATGTAAGTTGTTAACAGGCGCGAGAGGAATCACCGATAATGATAATGACCCTCAAGGTACTGCAGTACAATTCACGTGGTGTGAATACATGAGTTGATGTCGAACACCACGCAAAATCTTTCGGTCGAAGGCCATTGATGTAAACCTGTCGCCGGAAGTGAGAAACTTGCCATTGAGGCATGCAAGCTTCAAAGTACTGAAAGGGTTGTTCCTAAGTCAACTTCTTGGATAATGAGATGATGTCGAAAAGAAGTGACCCATCGTAGGAGGGCCTTAATGAATCCCACATCTACGACACAGAACGGAGCAAATGATTTTGTGGAGGTGAAAACGATCTGATGCTACAAGGTTTAGGGTGGCAGTCATGAAAAATGGAGAGTGAAGGTATTGCAGTGGATGAGGCATTAGTTGGGTTCGTGAATTCTCTGAGTGACTTCTCTTGAACATATCGGTGACACTGAAATGGATTGGTAGTGTTAACCCAAAAATGGATGGTGTGGTGGACCAATGGTGATATGACCGGTGAATGGAATAACCCAACTTGACTCAATCATGGTGGCGGAGTGAAAGTGTCATGTTCAAGAGCGACCTGCTACCAATGAAGCTATTCAAGTTTTCTTCCCTTTTTCCCCAGTCATTGCTGACCAGTACCTCTTTATTTTTGTCAAGCTTGAGGAGGATAACATATGCTTGTTCTATAATTTTCCCTTCGGGCAAACCTGTCGCTATGTTTTAATGAGCCTAGCAACAATGAAACTCGCTCTTGTCCGCATGGACAAGTTTGTCGCTATTGTTTTAACGAGTTTAACAACAAAGATAACTCGGTCCTTTTCAATTTTAGAGAGTCTAAAAATAGACATAAAGGCAACTCCAGTAGTCCCTGTTTGTAATGTAATCCCTTAAGTTCGAAAAAGTGTAAAATAATACGAAAGGGATGACCTTTCGATAGTTTTAACAAGTCGAACAAGACAAGCGCTCGATCTTTTTGTGTAATGATGCCTCAAGTCCAAAAAAGATTAAAATCTAGACGAGGGATGGCACTTCCAATCACCATAATGAGCTGGAGAGGCCAATTGCTCAGCAATATTTTCATATTTTACAAGTCAGATGAAAAGAGCTTAAAGGAGACTCATTTTTTGAGGAACAAGTGATGTTTTTGGATAGCAACTAGTTTCAGGTAAGGTTTGGAACTTTTCAATCATGACAGTGTAAAGAAGGTGGCTAATAGAATCAGTCATCGCAGCTGTTCCTCAAAAGGGTAAACAATCAAATGGAGGCGTATGATTAGCTAAAAAAGAGTGAAGGTGATGGTAAGAACACGACCAAGGTTCAAAAGCTGATAATTATGTGGTTGCAATGGTTATTTACCGAAGGTGGGTTCATTTTTTAATGAGCTTAAACTCTAGGGGAACATTTGCTCATTGCTAGGTTTATTTTTTAACGAGCATGAACTTCGTGTAAAACTGCTCATGCCAATCGTATAATAAGGATGTCTCATCGATAGGTTCATTTTTTAGGGAGCTTTCCCCATTCGAAACTTTGCTCCGGAGCCTTTCGTTATGCAAGCTAGGAATGACCAACCTACGAGTTTAAAGGGTTAAGAGCCTACAAACTAAGAAAATAAATGGTTGCTTTTCACTTACATGCAAAAAGGTTTGCATGCCCCCAGGTATAAGTAGAGTTTCCAGGTTACCATACAAAAGTTCTTGCATTAGCAAGATTGTTCCATCCACGTCGTAGACAAAACACTTCCTTGGCGATGTCCATCGAAATGGACAAAGGTGACTATTGTCAGTGCCAATCACATAACCTTTGACGGGGGAATCCTTTTCCAGTCTACTTCCATTTTCCTAAATGGACAGGGGAGTCAGACTAGTCATATTCCTACGCGGAAACCTACCTTATATCTGGGGTTTTTCTACCGAAGCAGACCAAGGTGCATGCCTCCTGGGTTTCAGTCACAATCACCGAATCACTTGCGCTCATCAGGTGGACAGACTGGAGATTGATGAGACATTCCTTGTGAAAAAAGACCAGTTAGGGATGGCATTTGACTAGTAGCTGTGTTTGAACCGGGGAATGAAAGCTGGTCTACGAGCTTGACCATTCTGCCTTCATGCGGAAAACACATCACTCGAAAGAGTGAGGAAACAATAGCTCCCATGCTATAAATGTAGTCATGGCCAAGGAGTAAATTGTAATCTAGAGGCCCTTGGACTACCATCACGTTTAGATGAACAGTTTTCCTTCTCAAAGTTATAGGAAAATTTGGAAGGATCCCTAACGGTCGACTGGTTCCTTTGTTGAAGCTTGTCAGATTTCGAATCTCAGGCAGAAGTGATGGCGTATCAAGCGCTTTCCAAGCAGTTGAGGAAAGGATACTCACAGAAGCCCCTTCATCTATGATAGTACCAACCACGATCATTCTGCAAGCTTATACTATGATTCAGAATGGTACATTAGATGGCAGGCAGGGTCTCCTTAATAGATTCCAATCGAAGGAAATGATTATATTGCTTGGAGGAGGGACCGACTAAATGACCGAATAAATCTCTGATGACATTCCTTCTTGTGGTAAAGGAACGGGTAGATTGCCCCCATGTTCATCGGATTCTATGTTTATGAAAAGAGTTTGAACAGTGTCATTCTCATTCTCTTTGGTGACAGTATCATCTGAAGGTGGACCCTCTGAAGACAAGATTGGGTCGACTGCTGTCTCGACCTGTTGACTTTGGTTCAGTGTGGACTTAGAGGGTTTATCTTCAATGATAGGTGCTTCAACTGACAACAATGGTGTGTCAGTCAGATTTTCAACTAGCGATGGACTCGGTAAGAGTTTCTTGTATCTAGGAGGAAGTTGTTGCGGTGATGCAGGACGGTTATCCAAGACTCTTTTAGCTTCATCTAGGAAAGGAAAACGGTGGAGGACATGATCGCCTTCACACAGTCTACAAGGAAATTTAGATCTTCCTTTCTTTCCATTGGCTTCATTTTCACTAGTTGATTGTGTGCTCTCAACATGATCATCAAAGGTTGAAGACACAGGATTCTGCAAGTGGGGAAACCAGTCCCTCAGGATCCATGGGATGCAGGGAAAATCTCGATGATAGTGGTCTCCCTTGCAAATGACACATGGAAATTTAGGTTTGGAAGGTGCAGTGTGTGGATTTTTGCCAGACGATGCACGGTTGCCCCCTTTTGTCGTTCGATTTTTCTTCTTCTTCTCCTTCCCTTTCTTCTTCTTCTGAGTTACTTGGTTTTTAGCGTTACTAGCTTCACCAAGCGAAGAGGAAGGAGTAGAGGGTGAAACAAACGAAGTAGAAGGTAGGGGCGCAACTTCAGTATCATCTGGTTGCTGATTTGATTGCTGAGGAATTGCAGTGTTTTGAACGACAGAGGTCGAGAAAAGCCATACTGGTAGGCCAATTGTGAGTCCTGGAAGGGACAATGTGGCCATGTGTGGAGCACCAACATCCCCCCAAGAGGAGAAGGGACTAGGATTTCCCCCAAGTGGAAATCCTTTATTGGTAGAGTCCATTTTGTTAACTCAAAGACCAATGAGGGAACAATGACGTTATTCTGATTAAAATAAATTTTATGACGCTTTGACACAACTTGCTTTTTCAACTTTTAAGATTTGAGAACAAGCTAAAGATGACTCTAGTCGCCTTCGATTTTTAATGAGCCTGAAGTGACAAGTGCTCAGATGGACCTTTTCTTTTAAGGAGTCTGAAAAGGAACGAAAGTGACTACTCTGGAAATTTAGACAGAGGGATTACCAAACCAATCGCAAAATTGCAGAATAATTTTTACGGTATGGCAATCAATCTTCCTGAATGCTGTGTTCAGTGCATTTCGATCAATAGGGTGGCAGACACAGCTTCCTAAGGATAAAGGATGTAGCCTATTGTGGTCCCTCGATATATACTCAACGGTACGTGGGAGCACAAGTCCGTACTGGCACTTGTCATCTCAAAGAGGAGGAATCACCCAACCTATGATGAAAGCGATAGTTACCAGGCTTTATGACACCAGAATACGTCTCTAGCCTTGACTTCTAAATGTTGTGCGTTAGGTTCCAAAGCATTTTTATGTTCATTGAGGTTTATTTTACAATTGATCTTTCTTAAGAAGTTTGCCTTTAAGGTTCAGTACATGATGTATATATACAATTCCTAAATATGCAATCTAAGATAATAAACAATCGTTTACTTTCTTTTTGCAATGAAAATCCTAGCTACTGAGGAAAGAGAAATGAAATTCTTTCCACATAGAGCAGAGAGCACACACTAGATGCACTTTTCCTAAATCAATTTTAGCATGCAGTCTAAATGCAAATGCATGTGCATGTATTATTTTTCAGTTTCCTTAATGTGAGAACGACAAAAAGAAAACTAAGTATAGAACTGAATTATATTCTTTCAAAGCGACCGTACTAACAATTTTCTTTTCAAAAAACGAAAGGAAGGCTAGGACGACACTTTGCGATTTCGAATTTAAAATTTCTTTTGACACTTGAAATACTACTAATTCAAATCAATTATAATGGAAAAAATGTAATCGACTATCTAAAAGAGGAATGCTTTGCGACACTCTTTTTCTTGACTTAAAATGACACTTGCGACACTTTCAAATCAAAAGACGACAATTCGATTAAGGTACTATTTGCATCGGAGAACTGTAAATGATGAAAAATACATAAAAAACATTCACAAATCCTTCTAATGGAGGCTGAATAATGCAAAGGAAGATGGCTTCAACAGAGATATACTGATCATAGACATCAAAACTACTGAATAAAGCTGAAGACAGTGAAGAAAAAACCAAAATCTGGAGGCAAAAACAGTCTCATTCAATCATCGCACCTGTAACATAGGGAAATAGGGATGTATCTCACTTGCAACACATGGGAGGTGCGATGCATCTAGATTTCCAAGAAGAGACAGTGCGATGGTCCAGGGATGAGACTGAGCTTGGTTTTCACTCACAGTTTGCAGCTAAGTTCAGGGGTTTAGGCTTAGCTAATGATTGTTAGTAAACACAAAGTATAGGGGCTGATCTAATGAGGTTATTTGAGTTACCATTAGGGCACTTAGGATGTTTGCAAGCTGGATGTTCAGTTCATAAACCAACCCAGAGATTGACTGAAACAACGTTGATCTACTTTGCAGTTGCATAGAAAAAGCAGTTTGAAGGCTAGCTGGATTAACTTCAGGCTCCATCTGTGGTTTATAAAGAAAACAACAGTAACAAAACAAACAAACTATTTGCTCCCCAGTGGAGTCGCCATTTTGTTATCAAGAAAACTAGTGTCCATTCAGAGTTGCTAGTCCCACTAAGATGGGTAGCTATCTTAGAAACAAACAAACTAAAGTCACTTGTGTTTTCCTTTATGAAAGATAGATGAGAGAGAAGCATAGAGTACCAACCTTAGTCTTTCGTTAGTATTCTTGCCTGTTTCCTCTCTCCCTTGATAGAGCTTTTGCCACTCCTTTATCACTTGTCCCGCTTCAGAGAACACCTGTAAAGTCAAAGCAGCAAAATACCATCAAAGCATAGAGATCTATAACCATAAACAATGTAGGATCAAATGTATATTAACCATATAAATGCATATACAAATACAAGATTCAGAGATATATAAGCATATGGATGAAAAATCAAATAGCTTTATTGATAGAAGTAGTAGAAGAGAGGATTACAACTAAGCTATCTGATCCAGCATCATCCTCCCAGCATGAAAGCCCTCTTCACCTCATACAAAGCAAGATCACCTAACAATGTCTTCAAAGAGAAACCAACAACACTTCCTTGCAAATTACAAAATTCCAGCCCCTTGGATCTCTACGATGAGGGATCCATATATAGATGATTGCAGGAGAGTGCGTCAGCTTCTGGGATTTTGATTAGTGTCATTTCACTAATAGTTCTTGGTTCCACTTGGATATTTCATGATCTCTTACTCATCCCTGGATGAATTCAGAGAGGCAAGTGTCATATGAGCAGTTTCTAGAAGATTCTTTGAGTTTCCACCTAGCAAACTACTTCTGCCATTTGTTTGCTCTCGCTCATCGCGCCCTACAGAAGGGATTTTTAGTATGCATGACACCCCCCATGTGTAATAGGTGAGATGCATCGCACCCTATGCATGGAGTAGTCTGTATGGTCCAGTTTTGACCAGTTCTGAGTAGTTTTTTAGGGATAACTTCTGGGAAATAATGTAATCAGTTGACCTTGTTCCTTTAGTGTATGAAACAACACTTTTATGGGTTTAGAAGCCCTTGGTTTATGGACATATGTGATTGGGGTTGCAATGCCCAAATATGTCTATAACAAGAAGGGCCTGCAATCTCTGCTCATTTAATCCATTTAGCTGAAGTAACCTTTCCTGTTGTGCATGGTTGATATCTAGGTCCAGTTGAGCTGCCATCCTTAATGTGTTATATTTGAATTCTATTGACAGTAGAGCCTTCTTCCCATAGACCAGCTCATAGGGTGTGAACCTTGTGGTGGTTTTCCAGGTGGTGTTATAGGCCCAGGTGGCCCCAACCAATCGATATGCCCAATATTTTCTACTGCTGCTCACTACCTTAGTGAAAATCCATTCCAAAGCTCTGTTAGTGACTTTCACTTGTCCATTTTCTTGTAGATGATAAGGTGTGGAAGTTCTGTGCTTAATCTTGTGATGTGTGAGCAGATCTTCAATCAAATTGGTGGTAATCTGACCCCCTTGATCTGTGACTAATTCTCTTGGATAGCCAAACTTTTAGAAGATATTTTCCCTCAAAAAATTAGCTACTTTTTCTTTCGTTGTTGCCTTGATTGCCTTTGTTTCTGCCCATTTTGTCAGATAATCAGTACACACAATGATGTAAGATTTCTATTTTGAAGGAGGGTTGATAGGACCCACAAAGTCCATGCCCCACTTCTCAAATGGCTCAAAAGTCACTTGAGGTTGTAGGGGCATCTCATCCCTTGGAGTAGGTTTCCCCATCCTTTGACATTGGTCACACTGGCTGATATATCTCCTGACATCTTGATGAAGAGTGGGCCAATAGTAACCTGCTTGCAGAATTTTGAAGGCAGTCCTCTTTGCTGCAAAATGGCCCCCACAGGGCCCATCATGATAGGTTAGGAGGATGTCAAAAACTTCCTCCTCCCTGACACATCACCTCAAAATCTGATCTAGGCCAAGTTTAAAAAGATTGCCCCTAATCCAGGTGAATGGGGCACTTTTCTTGACGATCTTGCTCTTCTATTTTGAGGACAGGTGTGGTGGAAACTGTGTTGAAACCAAGTAATTTGCTATATCATAAAACCATAGAGAGAGTACTGAAATAAAAAATAGGTGTTCAGCTGGAATTTCATCATCCACCATTCCTTCTTCACCTACAAGCAAATCTAGTCTAGACAGAAAATCAGTGACAACATTTTCCTTACTCGGTTTATCAACAATGGTCAAATCAAATTGCTGCAATAAAAGTAACCATCTAATAATACGAGCATTTACATCCGGTTTATTCATCAAATACCTAATTGCAGCATGATCAGTGTGTACGAATGTTTGATAGCCGGTGATGTAGTGTCTAAACTTATTTAGGGAATGGACTACAGCTAGGAGCTCTTTTTCAGTTACAGTGTAGTTTAATTCTGCCTTAGACAGGTTTTTACTTACAAAATATATGGCATAAGGCAGCTTCTCATCAACTTGCCCTAAGGCTGCTCCTATCGCTTTGTTTGAGGCATCTGTGTGAATGTGGAAAGGTAGGGCCCAATTTGGACCTCTCAAAATTGGGGCAGTTATTAGTTTACCTTTCAAGGGATCCAACGCCTCTTGACAGTTGTCATTCCATATGAACTCAACATCTTTTCCCAAAAGACCAAACAATGGATATGCTAGCTTACTAAAATCCTTAATGAATCTTCTATAATACCTTGCTAAGCCTGGAAAACTCCAAACATCTCTTACCTTTTGAGGAGGTGGGACCCTTTGGATGATAGCAATCTTGTTGGGATCCACCTATAATCCTTGCTGAGAAATTGTATGACCTAGAACGGTCCCTTTAGTCATCGGGAATTCGCATTTTTCAGGACTGAGGGACAGGTTCATTTCAATACACTTGGCTAGAAATTTTCCTAGGTTAGTCAAAGCTTCCTGGTAGTTAGAACCATAAGGGGTAAAGTCATCCATATAGATTTCCACTGAGTCATGAACCAGTTCAGAAAATATGTTCAGTAATTCTCTCTGGAAAGTGGCGGGAGCATTGTACAATCCAAAAGGAAGGACCAAGTATGAAAAAGTACCCCAAGGACAAGTGAAAGTGGTCTTATCTTGGTCTTCCGGGCTGATTTGGATCTGGTTGTACCTGCTAAACCCATCTAGGAAGGAGAAGAACTTCTTCCTTTCTAGGCCATCTAGCACTTGATCTGTGAAAGCAAAAGTGAAATGGTCCTTCTTGGTGGCCTTGTTTAGTTCCTAATAATCTAAACAGATTCTCCACTTCCTTTTTTTTTTTTGGCACTAGCACCAAAGGAGAGACCCATTCGCTATCAGAGATGGGGTAGATGAATCCTACATCCAGCAACTTTTGTAGTTCTTCTTTGACAATGTGCTTAAGGGCTGGATTCATCCTCCTTTGAGGCTGCCTAACTGGTTTACAATCTTCTTTAATGTAAATGTGATGAGTACAGACTGAAGGATGGACTCCCTTCATCTCCTTATAGCTCCAAGCAAAAGCATCTCAATGGTTTTTCAATAAGCTACACAGTTCTTTCTCCTGAGAGGTGGATAGGGATGAGTTGATCTTCAAGGTTCTTTCTTGGCTGAATTCCACATTCTTATCTTGGAGAGAGGTCGGATCAGCCACACAGAGATCAACTAAAGGATTGGCTTGGGTTTCTTCCACCAAGTCTTCTAATGGCAACACACTAGGGTGTGGATTCTGAATCAAGTTTTCAATAAGGTCATCCTCGGTTTGTGGGCCCCCATGGTAGCCTCTACTATACACAATGGTGTGGAATAGACTTCATCCTCATCTTCCTCCTCCAACCAGATAGGTAGATCATGTTCTAATAGAGGTTGGGCAGGAGGATACAGGACTAGCTATTTGGACATATGCCCATTCTTGATTGTCATGCTCCCAGCTCAACAACTGATGTAGGCATCTGCAGTAGCCAACCAAGGTCTTCCCAGGATGAGAGGATACCCAGTGAGCTTTGCCTTTGGCTGAAGAACCAGGAAATCAGCAGGGTACTCCCAGGAGTCAATAGATACCATTACATCTTCCACAATCCCCTCAGGGATCATGGTGGAGTGGTCTGCTAACTACAGTATTGTTGTGGTCTTCCTCAGGGAACCTTGAAGGTTAAGCTTGAGCATAGTGTCCCTAGTCATCACACTAATGGCAACCCCTAGATCAATCAGGGTATGGGGGATTACAGTGCCTTTGATGTGGACATCGACTATAGGACTCCTAGGGTCTAGATATTTCAGACAGATTACCTGCCCCAACATCAGGTTGGATAGTTGTCCCATGACATTGATAGTTGGAGCATCTCTCTTGTGCCTACCTGGGTGCCTGAAGCACTTCTCCTTGATCAACTTGTTGTAGATAGGTACATCTTTTATGGCTTGGAGAAGTGGTATCTTTACACATAACTGTTTTAGTTCTCCCAAAAGTTCAGTTTCTTCTGGGGTTGGTTGAGTGGTTCCAGTTAGTCTCTCAGGAAAGGGTGGAATGACTTTTGGTTCACTTTCCTATTTTTTTTCCTCATCCTCCTTAAGAGGAGGTTGGCTATCTAGGATAACCTTCCCAGATCATAGGTTAATCTCCTGAATCTCCACAACATAGGTCGGGCATGATATTTCTCCACTATATACCTGTTGGTCCTATCTGTTGTTAGGGTTCGGGTTCGATTGAGCAGGTATTTGGGGTTGTCTTAGTGGAGCAGGAGGTAATGGTTGTGGTTGAGTAGGTGGTGGAGGCAAAAGAACGAGAGGAGAGTTATACAGCTACCTCCACCCCTGATGAGGTGCATTCCACTGAGGTTGTGGCTGAGCATAAGAGTGAAACGGATGAGCAACTGGTGGAGCCTGGTATTGAGGAGGATATGACCAAGGAGGGGGTGTGGAACAGGAAGGATGAGCAGGGGGACCCTAAGAAGGCATGGAAGTGGCTTGATTGGGGTTGTAATAATTCTGGGATGTCCCTTGCATTCCCTGCTGGTAAGGTCTAGGTCCATGTGGCCTCCTTTGGTTCATGAAATAGAGTGGTTCAGTGGCTCCTTCGGTCCCCTGATATGTAACTTTAATTCTGGGCAAGGAAGGGCACTGATTTGTAGGATGGTCTTCTTCACAGACTAAACACACTTCTATAGAGTGCAATGGACATTCATTCTTAGGATGCTTTCTAGTGCACCTGGGACAAAATATGGCCAAAGCCCTCTCAGCTTCCTCTTGTTTCCTTTGGATACGAAAAGTATCCATTTGCATGGCAAGAGTTTGCCTCATCTCACTTTTGAAATCTTTCAGCTGATTCTCAAGTTCATTTTTAAGGTATGAACTGGATAAGGATGTACTGGCTAAAGGTTGACTTCCCATACCTCTCTTTGTAGCTGACCTAGAATGGTTTCTAAACATAGTCTTTATGTCATCATAAGGAAGTTGGTAGATGTCTCCCCCAGCCAGCAAATGGAGGGTATCTAGAAGGTCTTCAGGGACTCCTCTGAGCAGGACCAACTTCAGAGATTCGAGGTCAAGTGTGCACCTGACCCTTTTATAACTGAGTTGAAACCTCTCTTCATAGTCTTCTAAAGATTCATCACTTCCCATGGTCATTCGGAAGATTTCTTCCTTGGTATCCTTTGACCTACAGTAGTCCCGGTATTTGTTGTTAAAGGCTTGCTGCATCTGAGCCCAAGTTGTGATACTGTTTCCAGGTAACCCCATGAACCAGCGCAATGCTACATCCTTGAGGGTAGAGGGAAACAGTTTCAACTTCTGCTCGTCTTCTGCATAGTCATAGGTTCGACAGAGAACAACAAACTCAAACAAGAAGGTATCAGGGTCTTCGGTAGTCAATCCATGGAAGTGAGGTAAGGCTGAAGGACTTATGTTTTTCATCTTTGTGTCCCCATTGGTCTCTTAGATAGGAAAGGCACCTTCTATTTTTTCCCCATTTCCTCTAACATTTCTGTTGTCAGCCATGGTCTCAGGAGGAATGGTTTCTTGCTATTTTTCAGTTATAGGATCTTCGTATATCTTTGGAGGTTCACCTATAGGTTCTTCTAGATCACTACCACCAAAGAAGAGAGAAGGGTGACTTAGTGATGTGGTGGGTGTGTTGGGTACGAATTTTCCTGAATTGTTTCTATTCCTACGAGGCATGAAAGAAAATCTCTTTTTTTGGGCGATTTTTGTTTTTTTTCTTGCACTTGCAAAACTGAAATGGATTGAATAACAAATTTCAACTAACTGAAATAAACCTGGCTGAAATGAAAATTTCAGAATTGAAATGAAGGCAAGAGATGACTAATCTACTTTGCTGAAATGAAATTGCAGAATTGAAATGAATGCAGGAAATGCCTAATCTACACTCACTGAAATGAAATTTCAGAATTGAAATGAAAGCAAGAAATTCCTAATCTACTTTTGCAGAATTGAAATTGCAGAATGGAAATGAAACAACTACTCTACTTTTGCTGAAATAAACTACTTAGCAGAATGTTGCAGTAGAAAATAGAAGAAAGCAGTAATCACAAAGTACTCTGACGCTTCCTCGGCAACGACACCAAAAAGATGGTGAGCTCCAGTATTACAGCAATAATGCTGCAACTCCTGTGGTTTCCTACTTTACTTTTATCAACCCGGTAGTTCGTAACAAACTTGGAAGCGATGGTGTTGTATGCACAAGTACTAGCTCTTACTGCAAGCTGTCACTTGATTAGCTGGCACAAGTTAGCTAGGAGCTTAAGCCAACTTCTATGAGTTCTCAGAAGAAGCTTTAACTGTGATGAAAGGAAACTAACTCTACAGGGGCTATTCTACTTGCAGAAAGAGAAGGAAAACTGAAATTGAATGAAAACCCTAGCAAACCCTAGTTATGCAAGAAAGAGATGGAAACTACTAAAATGGCGCCATTGACTACTGAAAAGTTAAATTGCATTTATTCAAGCTACTTCTAAAGAGAAATGAGAAGAAATCATCTTTTTTTTACTTTTGAGTATTTTTGTGTGGAGTTATTATGCTTATGATTTGACTGGCTGTGATTGTGTAGAGGTTTGGTGGCAAAGGAAGATGGAATTGGCTTTTGCAGATGGTGAGGAAGGTGTGGAGGGGTCCTAAGAAGTCCCTAGCACCCTTCTGGAGACTTCCATTGTGATCAGACTTCGAAAAATCACTCGCAGGAAATTCTACAGGAGGTTGTAGGGGATCTACAGGAGATTCTACAGGAGGATCTACAGGAGGAGGCCGAAAGTGGTTTTTCGAGGTTTGAAGGTGGAAAAATGATGGGAAAGGGGAAATGAAGGTTTGATGAAGGTGTTGAGGGGTCTATAACTTGTCAAAGAAGATCAGGGCCGAAGGAGATGGTTGGATTTGTTCAAATGGTAAGAAAGCAGCTCTATGGAAAAACAACGCAGAAATTAGGGCAGATTGGTGAAATGTGGTGAATGAGTGGGGAAATCTTGAGAGATGAACTGGTACAGGCTGTGTTATGGAGGAATGATAAGCTGGAATGTTCTACAAGAGAGTTGCACACTTATTCCTCAAAACTGACCAAAGAAAGAACCAAAAAATAGAGTTTTGTCTATTTTAACCTAAATTCTGACCTAAAACAAGAAAAATGCCAAACAGTACTTTATGAATAGAAAATTGTGTGAGAAAACCATGGTAAATGAACATGAAATGATCTAAGCATGTGAATCCAAACTAATATCAACTTCTCCAACTCGAAATATCACACTAGCAGTTGCATTGGAGGAGCAAAAACTGTGTTTTTGGTGGCAGTAGTAGTGCCTTGACCTCAAATCATGGTCCCAAGGAGGGAGAAAGGAGATCAAGACCTGCTAGTGGCCTTTTTGGATCTTTTTCTATTACTACAGAAAACTACTTAAGCAACTTGAAGCAAAAACAACTATTCTAACCATCAAAAGCAACCTAATTTAACAAAGCAAGATTAACCTAAACAACAGAAATTATCTTATGAATGCAAGCAAAAGCATATAAATACACAAAGGAGGTGTTGGGAACTTGGGTTGGGCCCTAACCCAAGAGCTTCAGCCCTCTAGAAAAGATCAGTGCTGGTTCAAAACTTGATTCATCTTCATTGATAAAAAAAATAGCAGTTACATCACAAAACTGTCTTCAAAAAGAGCTCGAAAATGAGCTGAGTACAAGGCTGCACAAAAGTGTGAAAATATACTATGAAATGGCTAAACTACTGAGGCTTGAAGCCTTCTTATTTATACAAGTGGGGACTCCCAACAGTCCTCCTAAACTTAAGGAACTCGGCTGCCTAGAACTGAAGATAACAATAGCCCTACTTGACTTGCTCGGCTGCCCCTTGGAATCATCAATGTGGGCCTTTGTACTCCGAGCTATTGATGAAGAATTCGAGGAAGGGGTAATTAATGAAGGAGACATCCCTCCTATAAGTCCTCATCCATGTTTCCTCAAGTTTGGCTGTCATTTTGCTCATAAATTCCTGGTCCTTGTCCAAAATTGTCCAAAAAATCTGCAATAAACACTCATTAGACTACATGGCAAAGTGACCATCCCCATTCACTCTATTGACATAAATATATTAAAAAACATGCATAAAACTATTGAGAATGGTGGATTAAATGAAAATAATAGGCAGAATGAGCCCATATAGTTACCCATTTCTGGGGCTCATCAGCATGTAAGAGATTTTCTTATAGGAAAATTCTTGCAACTGATAGTACACTGTCCCTGCCTTTACTCTCAACTGGGTCTTTGTCTGAATTGATGTGCATGAGTTATTTATGAGAGAACATTCAGTTATCTGGAGTACACTAGTTTCCAGCATGCATGCATTAACTGACTAAACTCACAATCAGTTCCACAAACTGTTTGGAACTAATCTAATTGGACTTAACTCAGTTAACTGAGCTAAATAATTACAACTCAAATACAACTCATCCTTAGGGATAACTTGCTCAATCAATGGGATAACTGTTGCATGACTTCACAAAGACATCATGTTTGAGTTTCTCCAACTAATTAACTCAGGATGAATTAATTGATTATTTTTCAAACAACTGGTGAGACTAAATTCGAATTTTAATTCAAGGACAAATTAAAATTGGAATATCCTAAAATGCTATCTTTAGCAATGCTATTTTTAGCATTTCTCGTTGCTATTTTCAACAAACAGTTCAATAGTTTTCTCTATCTTCTTGCAAGAAGATATTTTTCTTTTGTAGATTAATTCTCAAATTAGTTTGAGATATTTTGCAATAAACGTTTTGTATAAATACTCCAAAATTTGAAGTATTAGGGTGGATTATTTTACATTTGTAGAGTTATTGTGATCTTGAACCTAAGGGTGATTGTACTATTTTCAAGTCAACAGAATGGAGCAAGGAATATAAGCATTTCATTATAGGATTCATAAGATGAGCCATTTGCAATGAAGTACTTCTTTGTGTTATCTTTCTTTTGAGTTTTCATAATCTTAAATATGTTCTAAAATCTAAATAAATTAACTGGAAATATCATACAGAACTTGTTTAATTACACTCTGTTTTGCACAGTAATTTATTTATATGTTTTCTTCTGATACTTGGATCTAAGAATCCTTGATTGCTTTCCTGTCCCAGTTGAATTCTTTCATTTCTTCCAAAGTCCGGCCTAGGGAACCTTAATTTCTCTCTGGACCCGATTTGAAGCCATTCACCATTTAGCCTATGAGATATGCAATAACTTATCTATCTTGCCCTATAGACACTATTTTTAGAACTGAACCCAGTCTTGTTTGTTAGACATTTGACTCCATATCCCAATGGTATAAGCCAATCCTCTATCCATCTAAGTGATCCCACCACCAAATTTTCAAAACAAAACCCAGGTGAAAGCAATAACTAGCCTAAAATCATCTTAACTAAAACAAAGTTAAATCTTAAAGAGAGAGCCCTCTCTGAGCATCAAGAAGGCTAGGTCTTGATCTCTGAAAGTGGTTTGTGGTTACCTTTGGTTTTTCTTTCTTCTTACTTCAAAAGAATTATCAGAGTGATAACACTAGGTTCATTCTCCTCTGAGGTTGGAATATAGGTTTTCATCCCTACTTGATGTAGATGTGATGAGTATAAATCGAGGGATTCACCCCCTTCATTTCTTTATAGTTCTAAGAAAAGGCATGTAAGTGTTCTCTCAACATCTTGCACAATTTCTCTTCTTGGATGAGAGAGAGGCATTAATATTCAAGGTTCTACATGGACCAAATTCTACAATTTTGACATGGGTAGGACTTGGGTCAACTGAGCATAATTCAGTCCAAGGACTACTCTCAGACTGTTTCAATAGCTCATCAAGAGGTATGGTATTGGGGGGTTGGTTCTAAAGGATCTAGTCAATTAGGTCATCTTCATGAGGTTTCCCCCCTCCTATAATAGCATCTAGGGTATATATTGGGTAGGATGTTGTATGATACACTTCATCTTCCCCCTCCTCTTCTACCCACAAGGGTAAGTCATGCTTAATGGATGGATGACCAGGAGGATACAATACCAATTGTTTGGACAAATGCCCATTCTTAATGGTCATGTTCCTAGCCCTGCAACTAATATAAGCATCATTAGTGGCTAACCATGGCCTTCCTGAGATGATAGGATAGCCATTGAATTTTGTTTTAGGTTGGAGAACCAAGAAGTCAGTAAGATACTCCCAAGAGTCAATGGAGACCATGAAATCCTCAAAAACTCCCGTAGGAGCTACTATGGATCTATCTGTAAGTTGCAGCACTACAATGGTCTTCCTCAAGGCTCCTTGGAGGTTTAGTTTTAGCATGGTTTGTTTAGTCATCACATTTATGGAAACCCCAATATCAATCATGGTATGAGGGATAATGATGCCATCTGTGTGTACATCTACTACTGGACTTCTAGGGTCTAGATATTTTGGACAAATCACTCTCCCCAACATCAAATCAGATAATTGACCAATAACATTGATGGTGGAGGTGTCTCTTTGTCTTCTTCCAGGGTGTTTGAAACATTTCTCATTAATCAAATTATTATAAATGGGAACATCCTTAATAGCCTGGAGAAGTGGTATTTTAAAGCATAGATTCTTCAATTCTCCCAGAAGTTTAATCTCTTATGGGGTGTGCTAGTTAGGGTGGATCAATCTCTCAGGAAAAGGAGGTGAATTTACTTGAGGGGTACTCTCTTCATTTTCCTCTTCAAGTTCTTCAGGTGGAGATGGAGGTTGTTTATATGGAAGCACTCTTCCAGACCTAAGGTTGATTTCTTGGATCTCCACAAAATAGGTAGGATAAGATGTCTCTCCACTACAGACCTGTTGTGCCTATTTGTTATTCAGGTTCATATTGGGTTGAGAAGGCATCTGAGGTTTCTTGGGTGGGTGGGGCAAGATGAGTGAGATGTGTTTGAGGTGTAGGTGGAGGTATTAAAGCATGAGGTTGGTTGAGTTGATGCGTCCACTCTTGTGATGGGTTGTTCCATTAAGGAGGTGGGGGGGTTGGGGGAGGGGCATATGATCGCTGAAATTGTTGATTGACAAGTTGAGGAGGATATTGAGTAGCATAAGGCCAAGAATGAGGTTTTTACCATGTTGGATGAGTGGAAGAGTACCAGGGTTTTTACACAGTGTTTTGTCATGCCTCCTGCACCCGTATGTTGAGAATGTTCATAAGGCTATTCATTTGACTTGGAGAAGGAGTGCTTGGATAGTTCTTGGCTTGGACTTGGATTAGCACTCAAGGAGAGCCTTTCAACATCAAGGCTTTGGTTGTAAGCTTCCCTTTATTTCCTAATAATATACAACTGCTGGTTCATCTTCCCAAAATATATATGTTCATGTATTATTTAGCTTGACATTCCTTAATCCGTTAAGTAGGTTGTTATTGGATTTTCTATTGGTTTTGGCATGATTTGTTGTCTCTTGATCACTTGTGCAGGTACACAAACGTTGAGAGGATCAGGAACAAGTCTGTGACATAAGCGATTTGATGCCCTCAATAAAGGAAATCAGAATAGCATCAGAACAAGGTAGGCCATCTCTTTCGTTCCACTTTTCAATTATAACATAGGAATATGTCTAGTTGATTGTCACTTCGGTTTCTAGACACACTCATTGGGCTAGATGGATCATCTCTGTCTGCAGAGAGGATTAACCTTGTCAATAGGGTGGAAAGGGTGCATTCTAGTTTGGATGGTAATAATAGTAAGATGCAACTTGCATGCACTGCTGGTATGGACGAGGTCCTTGAGGCCTCTTTTGATTTATAGAGAAAAGTTTCTTTACCCCACCTTCTACCCCTTGGTATATAAATTTTAAACCAAGCAAAGAAGGGCATTTATTTGTGGCATGGTTTTCCTCACAAACTGAGAAGACCTCTATAACATTTAATGGGCATTAATTTTTGGGGTGCCTTCTAGTGCATTTAGGGCATAAAATAGCTAGGGCTCTCTCTCATTCCTCTTGTTTCCTCTTGATATTCATGGTATCCATTTGCAAAGAAAATGTATGCAACATTTCACTTTTAAAGTCCTCCAACATATTCCCAATCTCATTCTTCATGGATGTTGTGGAAGGAGAGGAACTGATCAAACCTTGACTAGTCCTACCCTTCTTTCTAGCAGCCCTAGAGTGATTCTTGAACACAATTTTAATGTCATCATAGGATAATTGATAGATATCTCCCCTAGACATCATGTTGAGGGTTTCCATCATGTCCTCCCCGATCCCTCAGAGAAGAACTAGCTTGAGTGATTCAGGATCAAAGGTGCATATGTCCCTTCTATAACTGAGTTGAAATCTCTCCTCATAGTCCTCTAGGGATTCATCAGGTCCAAAAGTCATTCTAAATATTTCTTCCTTGGTTTCTTTGGACTTGCAGCAGTCCCTATACTTTCTATTAAAGGCTTGTTGCATTTGAGCCCAGATAGTGATGCTACCCCCAGGCAAACCCATAAACCAGTGCAAGGAGACATCCTTAAAGGTAGATGGGAATAACTTTAGCTTTTGGTCATTAGAGGCACAGTCATAGGTCCTATAGACAACAAAAAATTCAAACATGAAGTTATCAGGGTCATCAAAGTTTAAGCCATGAAAGTGTGGGAGGGCAGTAGGGATTATATTATTCATTTTAGCCTCTCCATTAGTCTCTCTAATAAGGAAAAAATCATTGTTCCTGTTTTCAGTCATGGTTTGGGTAGGTGAAGTGGGTTCCTCTTCTTCCCCAATAGGTTCTTCAAAGATCTCAGGTTGTTCACATAGAGGGTCTTCTAACTCCCCTGTAGTCATAGAGGGAAGCTAATGGTCACCGAAGAAGAGTGAAGGTTGACTTCTTGAGGGTGTGGGGGTGTTTGGTAAGAATTTTCCTTGAGTACCTCTATTCCTATGAGGCATGAAAGAAACTATTTTCTTTTTCTTTTATGTTACTTTTTCAAAACTGTATGTAAAATAGAAAACAATGCTTAAGAAGAAATAACATATACCTAGATACCTCCTCAGCAATGATGCCAAAAAGTGGTAAACCCTGGTATTGCACCAAGAGTGGTGCAACTCCCTGTTGGCCGGATAAATCGTTCTTGCAGACAAGACCAATCTCCCTAGTATCAACTGATATCTAGCGACAAGCAGAACAAGCAAATCTACCTTTCTCTACATATTGCGATTTATAAATAAAAACTAAGAGGTGTTTTAGACCCTACCTCAAGTCCAACACTAGTTTGTGGCAGCCACGCTTCGACCGTCCAAATGAGTTTCCTTTTAAGAACCTGCAAACACAAAAAAGCACACATCAAATAACACCTGCATAGCTAATATAATAAATCATATTCATCATGGTGATCAAGGAATCCATGAAATAAACCATAAAAGACAACTTATTGAGAAAAATAAACTTGATTGTATTAACTTTGAACAAAGAAGAACTTTACAACCTTTGGTGCCTTGATGTTGTACAAGCTCCTCCTAGGGTCCAAGCAAGAATCTCCTCTACTTTGACAGGCCTCACACTCTTCCCAATCAGATCAAAAGGTATGTAATCTCTCCTCTCAAGCTTAATTAGGAAGACTAAATTCCAACAACATTTACCCTAAAAAATATTCAGCTTTCAACCTCCTCAGTAACCAGCTCAATGCATCATTTTATAGTGCAAAAGAAGGAGGTTACAGGTCCACCTATGAAGGGATAGAGTCCTCCTTCAAAGGGATAAGCTCCTCACATCAAGGGGTTAGCTCCTTTAGGTATGGGATGCATGCACCTTAAAGGAGCGAACTTGCCACCTCAAGATTCCCTCTAGAAGCTTCCAGAAATAACCCAAAGTGAGTTTTTAAGAATGTACTTGCACCTTTTTGACTTTTACAGGGGTCCACACCCATTACACATAGACAGAGTGGTCAGGTACGCAGGGGACATGACCAAGAGGTGCGAGACCGCAGGTAATGCTAAGAGAAAGTGCGGAACCAAAGTTTTAGAGATTTTTAAGGGCTTTGTCTCATTTTTCAAGGCTTGACATGAAGAGCTGAGGTTTAAGACTTGTAAATGAGGAAAGTGTTAGTGGTGATAGACTCACACTGACTGCAGAATGTCATGGTGACAATATTTTGTGCAATAGATTTCCCCCTAAAGTGCGAAGTCTGTAATAGATGAGGATAGTATTTATCATCTAAGAAGAGTGAAGTACTTTATCATTTCAAGGATCATCCTATGGACAGCCTGGTTGGAACCTGTAAAAACATTCAATACAAAATATATATATGTGAACATATCATTGCTGAGGTAGGCATTCCCATGCTCAGATCAAAACTGACTAGAAAACTAACTCTCTGATATAGGAATGATTTTGTAATACATCACAAGTATAGACATACGTAGACACAGTATGGGCACAACCATTTGTTTATGAATAGTCCACTGTATAATGAATAACAAAATTCCTCGCAGCTTGGATGGTGGAAACTAGATCCAGGGTCTTGATTTCTACTTCTCGAAATATTACGATTCCATCCATGTGAATGAATTTGTCGAAGTCGAACATGGTAGAAACCACTTGATTACCGGTCAATGATGTGAACTGTTAACAAGTGTGAGAGAAACCACCAATAATGTCAATGGCTCTCAGAGTACGCAGTACAATCCATGAAATGTGAATAAATGAGCTGATGTCGAATATGTCATAGAATCCTTTGATCGAAGGTCAATGATGCAACCTATCGTCGAAGGCGAGAAACCTGCCATTGAGGCATGCAGATTCCAAGGTACTGACGATTTCTAGATCATCTTTCTAGATAATGAGCTAAAGTCAATAGAAAGCGATCTGTCATAGGCAAGCCCACAACATGAAATCATAGGTCAAGTTTGAAGAAATATATTTGCAAGGACTAACTCAGGGACGGTCAAGATGGATGACAGATATTTTGCAGATGAATGGTTTATTTGAACTGACCTCTTGAACACATAACGACACTACAGATGGTTTGGTGACAATTTACCGAAAGCTAATACCTAGAAACCAGCTGAAGACTTTCAATATGGTTTGATTAACTGTTAGGCAAAGGATTTCCCAACCAAGGTGAACAAAAAGTGTCATGTTCAAGAGTGATTGAATGCTTTTTTGAGACACAAAGTATAACAAACAAGTTCATTTTTCTCTTTTTTCCCCCACCATTTTTGGCAAGTACCTCTTTATTTTTGACAAGCTTGAGGATAACATTTGCTTGATTATAAGCTCACCCTTTGGATGAGTCCAACTTAGTTTAAAATTCAAACCCTAAGAAGGAGTGGTCCGTTCCTGTTTTAAATTGAACAGGTCCTTTACTGTTAAATTTTAACGAGTCCAGTATAGGAGAAACTCGGCGTTTTTCAATTTTAGGGAGTCAGAAGAAAAACTTAAGAAAACTCCATGGCTGTCCTTTTTCATAAATTTGTGTCTCCCAAGCCCGAAAAAGTATAAAATAATACTTAAGAGAACCACTTGACCATTACGATCAAGGAGTACTTTTCATAATTAGTGTCTTTGATCCGAAAAAATAAAAAAGCGATCAACGACACGTCGTTTTATAACCAATATCGAACTTGAAACGACAAAAGCCCGGCAATATTTTCATGTTTATACGGTTAGAAAAGAGCTGTAAGTGGACCGTCCTTTTAATTCCGTTTTAACGAGCTTAAAAAGAAAAACTCGGAAATCTTTTCATATTTTATGAGTCAGAAAAGAGCTTAAAGAGGACTCTAATGTTCTTTGTTGAAAATGATCAATTTTGCCAAAAAAATCCAATATTTTGCACAAAAACTCAAACATTACTCATATCTGTTTAAAATAAATAAAAATGCATCAAAAAGTTACCTCTTTAAAGTGAAAAATAAACAAATTAAAAACTCATTTATTCAGAAAAGCTTATAAAAAGGGCTTTTGTAAATTCATTTTTACCATTTGACTTCAGAGTGAGAAAAGAGAGCTTTTGGATAAGAAACTTCCTGTGAAGATTGCGGAAAATCCATCTGTTAGAATCGAAAACCGTCACCTCCAAGTAATCCACATCACTTTAATCTTTCATTTCAACCGTTTGAATTTTGTTTTTAGGCTTCCTTTTTTATTTTTTTAGAGAAAAATTAGTTTAAAAGACAGCTCGCGGGGGTCCGCAGGCGCAACATGTGAAACCTACAGTCCCCGAATTTTTCCTACAAAGGAAATAGCCAGGGGCCCGCACCTGTCGCTTGGGAAGAGTGCAGACCTACACACTGTCTCTAACTAGTGGGTGCGGACCCCGCGAAATATGTTTTGAAACTTCAATTTTTTCCATTTCTGCCCAAAAATTTTGAACTAAAATGTTTTAATCCGTCGTTTTTGCAATGTAGGATATACACAATGCTCATTTGGCAGGAATGGGAGCACGAAGATGTGGACCTTGCCGCAATTAATCATCAATCCTCAATAGATGCATTGAGGGCATGTAGACTATTTAAATTCTGGGCCATACCTGGCATGAGGGCCCATGTAGACTTTTTGTAGTGGCTGGTGGACAGATGGAATATACAGGACCAGTGTTTCATTATTGGTGGCCACCAGCTTGAAATGGAGCTAGAGGACATTTACTTCTTGACCGGTTTGCCCAAGAGAGGTGAATGATTATCTCTATTCGGGACTAGGCCAGGTGGCCAGTCTGTCGATAGTCTCTGGCTAGAGTTTTGTAATGACCAAACAAAGAACAAAGGGATTGATATCAAAACCATTTCCTGTCCTGAACTTAAAGTGATTGCATTTACTGTCACCAGACTCTGTGGAAGCACAACACTGCATGTAGCTACCGGATCCCAAATGCAAATGATAGTAGACTGTTATCGAGGCACCATCTTCAACTGGTGCGAAGTTGTGTTGGTGAATGTAAAAGGCCAACTGACTAGAGCAAAGAATGGACAACTAAAAAACTTTGGATATGGTTTCTTAGTTGTGAGCTTTGGTCTAGAGAGGGTCTCGATGTTGGTCCCACAGCATCTTTCCGTTGGAGTTGGACTTCCCCGAGAACCTAAGCTAATGCGTTGGGTTACAGTTATGGCCCGTCATCCTAAGGAGGGTTCAGAGGTTGTTCGATTTCCTCCTGAGTATTTTCATTGGTTGGAGAACCAACTTTTCATGATTCAGGATTTTCCTTATGCTAGGATGGAGTATTGTGGTGATCCAGACATGACTCTTCCACCAGGAGAGCAGTGGGATGATTCAGGTAAACTCATTCTCAACATTTTCTAAATTTTAATTTAATTTAATTTAATTTTTTTTTAAATCATCAAAAACTGATAGTAAAAGTTTCAAATGCAGATGTGGGTCCACGACGACCAGCCACTCTCCGGCCCTATGAGAGGAGACACCCAGCTGCAGCAGTACCAGCCCCACGGGACGAATCTACAGAGACCCTGATCGAATTGGAAAATCATCTAGAGCGTTTGACAGCAGATATTCCAGAGACTAGCATAGATGACATTCCACTTAGGTTACAGCGCTATGTGATTGGAGTCCCAGGACCTTTCAGGAGGTTCCTTTGTAGGGTGGCCCGAGCAGTGGTTTCTTATCATGATCATCACCAGTGATAGGATGATCGCCTTTGTAGACTCATACGACATTTTTGCTTTTTGTACTATCATTTTTGCCGATCATAAGGTGTTTTTCAACCTATGATCGAAGACGATGTATATTTGACACACTTCTATGCTATGCTATATCACTATTATTGGCTATCTTGTAAAACATGTTATGGAATGTTTTTAAATTTACTGTTTGATTATTGCAAATGTCTATTTAACATTCGAGAAGCAATTTCATCTGCTAATGTATTTAAATATCTTGGAATATGTTGATATTCAATATAGTCAAATTCATGTTTCAAGATATGAACTCTAAAAAATAATCTTAATAACACTGGATTTCTAATGGCATAAACTCTATTAAGCTACAATACAACGAGTTCAGAATCTAACCTAACAATCAAACTCCAAATCCCAAATGAAATGGATTCAGATAATAACTCAATCACTGCACTATACTCTGCAATGTTGTTCGTTGTTTGACCAAGGCTTACCCCATGCATAGATACCAACTCATCAGAGGGTGAATAGATAACCCAAGCTGCGGAAGAAATGTTCTATGTATTACGACAAGCACCATTAGCGAAACCAATGTATGTTTGAAGAGACGTCGACATCTGCAATATCAAGAGTAAAATCAAGATAAGTAGGAATAATGATAAAAACACTCTCTAAACTAAGCACACTTTTCTAATCTAAAACACACCAGCTAGAAAGAAACTAATCTAACTAAAATCTCCACACTCAAATTTAAGCATAATATCTCTTCAGATAAAGACCATTTTTTGGTTTACCCAAAGAGACACCGTCAAAATCTACCAATTCATAGGCCCCTTTCGCCAGCTTTTGCTTAACAACATAAGGACCATGCCACATAGGTACAAATTTTCCAGCCCCTAGCTTATCGTTTGCTTGATCGTATAGTAAGACTAGGTCTCCTTCTGAAAAATTATGAGGTGTAACATTTCGATCGTACTGAGCCTTAATTCGTTTAGCATGAGTCTCGATTGCTAATGCAGCGTCACGTCGATTCTCATGTAGCTGAGCTAAGTACAACAAACGTTTCTCCTCTTCAGAAGTGGCGGGGAGTAACTCTATGGCTATTTGCAATGACGGAATTTCGCATTCAATGGGTAACACAGCTTCTAAACCATAAACCAGTTGAAAAGGAGTGAAACCAGTTGATGTTTTTACTAAGGTTCGATACGCCCAAAGCCCTGAAAATAACATGTTATGCCAATTCACCTATGAATACCAATGATTCATCGGATCATAATGAATAGAACTTTGTTGATGGCTTCAACCAGACCATTAGCCTGTGGGTAATATGGAGTAGAACTATCGTGACGTAGGCCAAGTTGATCTGTTAGTTTAGTCATCATGATGTTTTGAAAATGACTCCCATGATTACTGATAATCGCTTGAGGAACACTGAATCTAGTAATTATATGATTGAAAACAAAAATTGTAGCAGTTTTGCCATCTGCCAAAAATGTAGGCATCACCTTAGCCCACTTAGTAAAATAATCTACTGCAAGGATGATATACGCATGCCCCCCGGCTGAGTGAGGGTTACATGTAATAAAGTCGATACCCCACTTTGAAAAAGGGCCGACGGCGATTATAGGGTGGAGAGGAGCAGGTGGAGCACGCATCTTTTGATCAAAGATTTGACAATTGTGGCATTTCGGACCGCATAGATACAATCTTTAAATAAAGACGGCTAGAAATAACCAGCGCACAATATCTTTTGGGCTGTGGCATACCCAGACATATGACCGCCACATGCTCCAGAGTGACAGTCATTTAGAACCTTTTCAACTTCCTCGCGAGTTAAACAACGTCAGAAAACAGAATCCGCCCCATGACGATAGAGTGTATCTCCAATAATTTTGTATTATTGGGATTGGAAACGTATTTTCCGCCACTGAGATTGTGAAATTTCAGGCCGAAAAGATTGGGTTTAGAGATAAACAATGATATCTCCATACCATGGATCAAGAGTACTGATAAGAAACAAGGATTCGTCCACAATGGGCTCTTCTGCCACAGTTTCAGTATCATCATGTGGGAAGTCACACATTAGTTCCGCAAATACCAAAGATTTCTTTGACTTGGATTTTTCAAATTCCAAGTCAAATTCCTGCAGGATAACAATCCATTTGGAATACTTTCCCCCTAGAAATTGTTTGGTCAAAATATAGATCATAGGGTTACAGTTAGAAATTACGGTAGTTTTGCGTAGTAAGATGTAATGACGAAATCTTTGGACAACTTGAACAGCTGCCAAGGCCAATTTCTCCACATGCGAATATTCAAGCTCAGTCGGATTAAAAGTTCAACTAAGATAGTAAATCACATGTTCACTATTGATTTCATCTTCCTGAACTAAAACCATCCCGATGGTGGAATGAGAAGTGGCGAGGTACAAGAAGTAATCCTGGTTGTAGTTGGGAGGATGCAATAACAGTGCATGGGTCAACGCGTGTTTAAGTGCATCAAAAGATTTGTCAGCTATCTCATCCCAAAAGAAGGGAGTATTTTGTTTCAACAACCTGGTAAAACCCTTTGTTATCTCGGCGTAGTTAGGAATGAAATGATGTAAAAAGTTTTCTTTCCCTTGCAAACTTTGGAGTTGGCGAAGAGTCGAAGGAGGAGGAAATTTGAAAATAGCTTCACTCTTCAAGGGATCAACACGAATGCCGGCTTTTGAAACAACGAATCCCAGTAAATGACCCATTTCTATATAGAAAACACATTTGTGTGGATTCAGCCTAATTCGATAATGCCTACATCTAATAAAGATTGCTCGTAAATGAGTGAGATGAACGGCTCTACGTAATGAATGGGCAGGTAAATCATCGAGATAGGGCTGCACAATGTGCTTGATGTCGCCATATAGCTCTTTGAAAATTTGCTCCGGCGTTTTTTAGTCCAAAAGGTAATTTGCAATAAGAAAATGTCCCCCATGGGAAAATGAAAGCCGTCTTTGGTTGATTAGCGGGGAGTATGTTAATTTGATTGTAACCGGAAAAACCATCCATAAAGGAGAAAATTTCACTGCCGGCACAATCATCAATGATTTGATCGATATAGGGAGTTGGGTAATTGTCTTTGGGACAAGCTCGATTAATATCCCTATAATCGATACATATTCTTATCATTCCTTGTTTTTGTTAACAGGAACAATATTCAATACCCAATCCGTTAAGGGAATTGGATAAATGAAACCTGCTCGAAGTAATTTCTCAACTTCTGCTTTAATAGCAGCAGCTTTTCGCGGATGTATCTGATGCAAACGTTGCTGGACAGGTTTAGCATCCGGGTAAGTTTTAATTTCATGAACAACAATCACTAGATCGATTCCTGGCATCTCTTCATATGACCAGGCAAACACGTCACAAAATTCTTGAAATAGGGCTTTATAAGTTTGGAGTTCATTTTCCATACAGGAAGCACCTATATGAATGTTTTCAACAATTCCAAGTTTAACTGAAATGTCAATAGGAACCGTTCGAGAGATATTTCCCAAATTTAACTCAGAATCAGGATGTTGCAATGGATTATGTGGTTCTTTGACATAATCAGTAGTAAAAATAGATGAACATTCATTTTCAAAATGGTCAAGCTCAGGTAAAAATGAAGATCGATGATGAAGATCTTCCCATGGTAAATCATCAACAGACAAAATTTCACGAATTTGTTCATTAGTATGAACAAGCTCGGAAAAAGTTGTTGAATTTGAGGTTGATATTGAAAGTGATTCTCTATGGACTACATTCATTAGATCAATTTCGGTTGAACAAGGGTCGGAAAATGACTGTACAGCCTAATATGCAATTTCATAGGGACTCAAAGGCATCGCATCACCAAATGAATCCACCTCAGATTCGGAAGGTACGATCCAAGGATCATCCAAAACAATAGTGTTTGATGAAATCATATGAATGGTTGTAGTAGAAGGCGATATGTTAGGAGAAGGAAAGGAAAAAGTTCCTAGTAAACCAGAATCTTTAACTAATCCTACCCCAACATCCTTGTAAGGGATAGTTGTTTTACCGACATGTTGGATACTTTCAGAAGAGGTTGGGTCGGATGAAAAATAAGTCAACTGGTCTATTGTAATGATCTTTCCATTATGAGGAAACTTTATAAGCCGAAAGACCGATGAAACAATAGCAGTCATAGCATAAGACCAGCTGCGACCCAAAAGAAGGTTGTAATCTAGAGGGGCATCAACCACTTCCACATCTAGATTAATAGTTTTGCCTTCAACCCCTATAGGTAAATCCTGTAGAATGCCAAAAGGATGGAACCCACGGCCGTCAAAAGCCTTTAGAATCATCAGGGATTGATTGAGTGTAGGAAAACCAAGCGATCTCCAACACTGGATCGACATAATACACGTAGAAGCTCCCTCATCAATTACAGTCCTAAAGCAAGGTTTGTTTTTGACTAACACTGGAATCTGGAAAGCCATTTGATGAGGTAAGTGAGGTGTACTATTCTCTAAATTGAAGATTATAAGGTTCGAGTCCTAAATATTAGTAGCTCCTATAGTCGACAAAAGTAATTTACGCTGTGTTGGGCATGATTGCAGCACCTCCAAAGCCGACATTACTGAAGGGGAAATAGCTAAGTCTTCAACAATGTTATAATTCTGAGCAGCTCTTGCATGTGGATTGAAAGCTGACTTTCGAAGTATACCTTTAGCAGGCAGTTTGATTACTAAGTCTGGGTTAGGTTTCTCGATTTGTAACGGATCAGAACCAGAAGGAGTTGAAGTTGATGGGTTTGAATTAGAAGATTCTGCTTCCTTACCACCAACAAGACTTTTACTACCATAATCTTGCGATCGCGTCGCAATCCTAACATGGGACATCATCATTATGGGTTTTTCTAAGGCATTTGAGGAAGAACCGATCATCTTACTATCTTGACTAGGAAAAGGATCCTTCAAGACAACAGGCGTTTGAGAACCTTTGACGATTTTTGCAACCTCTGTGCGATGTGGGCAGTCTCTTGTAAAATTCTCTTCATCACAAATGAGACAAGGATAGAGAGGTTTACGTTTCTCATCAGTAGATTTAGTTTTATCTGATTTCTCTTTCAAATTTTGTTTATTTTTCTTCTTCCCTTTCTTTTTACCGTCGGATTTTGATTTGGCCGTAGATGATTCTACGACATGAATATCGGTAGGAATTTCAGCAGAAGAGTCTCTTGTCAGGGAATCTGGTAAAGTTATAATAGGAGAAGAATTCTTTGAAGATTTCTTCTTACTTTTGGTATTAACTGAACCAATCATACCATCAGTGGCATGAGACCCTGAAGGAGCTACAGTTATTTGATTTTGTTTCAGAAGGTTGGGGATTTTCTCATGTAAAGTACCCGACTACGTATAAACGAGGTCAAGGTACTGAGCTTGAGCAATTACTTGCTCTTTAGTAGCAATTCCTGCCTTAGCTACATCCTCAGTGATTTTAGGTAATAATGATTTAACAAACCATTCTGCTAAAATTTGATCTGGATAAAAACTTTCACTAAACGTCATCGACGTCGCCATTCATGAATATGATCTGAAATATATGTGGATGTTGACTGTTTTAATGAAGTTAATAATTCCATGCCATTGTCATATCTGACAGGCAACTGAAAATGAGTTAAGAACGAAGTGGCTAGCTAACTAAAATTATAAAAAGAGGCTTGCGGTAACTCAATGTACCACTTGGTCGCAAGACCAATCAGAGTGCATTGAAAAAGACATATGCGAATTGAATCATCTATAATGGAATTAGATGCACACCAGAGGTGATAAGTCATCACATGGTTTGACGGGTCCTCTCCTGATTTACCTTCAAACTTTGGGATATCATTAGGCAACTTATTCGACATTGGCGGCCAAAACAAAAGATAATTAATTGGATCGTTCGTAAGGTGCGGCAAATCAGGCAAGTCCAAAGTTGCTATAAATGGTAACTGACAATTAGGGTCACGAAAACCTTGGGTCATAAGACCAGCCCCAGGAGGAGGATATCCAGGATAACTTGGAATTGGAATTGCATTTGGGATATTATATCCTCCCGGAAAACCAGGATTAACCAGACCGTACTGGGGTTGTTGAAGTTGCTGATAAGTATATCCAGGGTACAGTTGATACTAGTAAACTGGGCTTTGCACAGCAGGACCGAATTGGTACTGTCCTTGGTACGGTTGATAAGTGAATTGCGGTTGACTTGTGACAACCATACTTGGACCAGGTTGTCCTACAGGCATCTGAACCAAAGTCTGAATTGTGGGTCCGGACTGAGGTAAAGATGCTTGAGGAGTTGAGGCAGGAATAGTAGAAACCGGAGCTGTCGATACTCCAGAAGCAGGTGGGGTAGATTACACAGAAGCTGCAGTAGTTGCAGCAGTCATTTGAGGCAGAGTTCGAGGCGAACTAGGCCCAGACTGATGAGCTACACCAGGTGAAGAAGTTTGAATAGTAGGCTAGACAGGTTGATGGGTTGAACTAGAAACCAAAGGTTGTTCAGATTGAGATGACAAATGCACATTAGGTTGCAAAATCTGTTGAGATTGAGATGGATCCCACACCATGTTCATTTCGGGGTATGGACCCATAGAAGGTTGAGCATATTGAGGACCATAACCAGGTTGAGCATAGGGCTGATAATTCAAAGGTACATTTCTAGCTCCTTGTACAAATGATTGACTTGAAGGTGGTTGGAAACCTTGGGTTGGGTACTGACCTTGAGGTTGATAACCTTGAGGCACGTACTGAAACTGGGGTTGACCTTGAGGCATATATTGATACTGGGGTTGACCTTGAGGTATATATTGAGTCTGGGGTTGACCTTGAGGAATGTACTATCCCGAAGGAATGTACTGTCCTTGAGGTTGCCCCCCAGGCGGTAACTGACTACCTTGACTACATCATAAGAATTTCTTCTACGCCTAACAGTTTAGTTCCATTATTACTAGTTGATATCCCATGTTCAATGGGTTGAGGAGATGCTCCTGAAAAAGTACCAGTGAGTGACTGATACCCAGAAGGAACAGAAGGACCGCCATATAAAGATGTTTCTGGTGATTGGGAAAACATAGATGACTATCTCAACATATTCAAAGGAGGATAATAACCTCTAGGTGTTGGGTGAAAAGGAATTCGAGGTGGTGAAAAACTAAGACCCGGATTTTCTAAAAAGTTGGTCAATGAGAGGTACCAAGCGTCCCTCCTAGGTGGACTGTAGAAAATTGATTCACGCTCCCTAAGTTCTAAAGTTGGTTGATTTTCAGGGAGACTTATATCTTCTTCTGGACTAACAAGTTCTTCAATAGAAATAAGTCCAGAAGGAAGATTTTGGGTAATGATCCTTCCTACCCTGGGTGAATGAGGACCACTGGAAGTTAGAGAAGAAAATCCTGATGATGGAGTAGCAACAGGTTCAGTTTCAGGCTCAGAAATTTCAGGTTCTTCAACTAATTCACTAGTAGAAGAAACACTACCAGTAACTTCGGAAAATGAAATTGGTTCAGAAATATACTCTGTTGCTTGAACTTGATAATCAGGATGAACAACTAAAGAAGATTCTCTTTCTTCCGGTGACCCAACTCTACTGTCACTAGGAGTTACAAGAGCTCGTAGCCCTTCAAGCTGGCTTGGTGAATACTCGGGAGGTTGCCCCCGAAGTCTACGGGATTGTCTCGGTAATTCAGCCACGATTAAATATTTTAATTACTTCACACACAAACAAAGAAAAATCTCAATAAAACCACCTAAAGTCTCTAAAGAAACAAACAATTGAATCACATGCCTAAAAAATCTAAGAGTTCAAACCACACACAAACAGTAACTTTCCGTACCAAAAACACTAGTTGGTGATGAAATCCAATGTCGCAGAATTCAATACAGAAAGGGCGGTTGGAACAGTTACCCCGACAACCTACTTAATGAAACAGACTGGCACAAGTTTCTTCACAAAACTGTCTCGAGTGAAGAGAACCCCCCAGAGAGTCCAAGTGAGTCTAGTCGACATCTGCTCTAGGTACAGTGGGATCTTCCCTCCACCATCACCTTAGGAAAGAATCCTATAGATTATGGTCACTATGGTTACCAACAGAAACAAATATACTTGGGGGAACAGTCTACGATCCGACACACATGCAAGGGCAGAGTAACAAAGCTCAATCCCCTTGAAGGCTCCTTGACATAATCCAAGGTTTACCAACAAGTGACCCCAGGCTCCTCGACAATGGTCAATCTGAGGTTTACCGTTTTTAATACGTGTATATTTGCTATCGTTCCCAATGAGGAAGGATTGATTACCTCACTGGTTCAGATATGATCTTGTGCTTGACTCCTTTAAGAGGAGCTTCCCAGAGCATAGATGTAACAATTGGAATTTATTTCCTACAGCAAGATATAGCTACTTGTTTGTTTTAACTATCTCGGAGAGTTAATTACTCCCTACTCCAAGATACTAGCCTAAGCTATGTTGGTGATAAGAGCCCTAGAAATAAAAATATTGCTAGATCAATTTTACTTTAAGCGTTATTTTTATAGGTTGTTTCTTAAGTAAAAATGCATGGAGAGGAAACTTTATGGTGTGAAGACTCGACTCCAAAACACTAAAAGTGCATCTAAGACTACTAATGATGAAACTCGTAGAAACCTCAAAGACAAAATTCTTTTTCTTCAATGAATTTCTAGCTAAAAAAAGAGTTGAGAATGCAATTCTTTGAAAATCAAATATTTTCTTCAACATATAAATGAAAAGAAAAACTTGTTTTTCTTTTTCAATAAACTCAAAAACGAGACTACTAATTGTGCTCACAAAAAATTCCTTTCTTTTTCAACACTCAAAACCTACAGAAAACAATTTCTTTCAAAAGAGATTCTAAAATTTCTAGAAAACACTCAAAACTATAAAAAACTATGCTTGAGATCTAAAAATTTCTAAAAACCTAATTGAAGTAAAAGCTTAAATTTTTTTCTTTTTGAGGACGTTTTACTTAGTTATTCAACAAACTAAGGACTAATTCGTTCAGAATAACAAATTAATCAAAAAACACCCAGCTATGTTTTCTTTTTTAAAAATGAAATTCAAAACTTTCCAACAAGTTCGTTCAAAGCTTTGCTAAGAGAAAATGAGATCTATTTCTCACCAAGGGCATATTTCACAAATCAGTCAGACTCATCAAGAATACCAAAAATACCAGGGTAATCTGAGGTTTTTTAGGCTTCTAATCTCTGAGTTACTACAAAGACCAAGCGAAAATCAAACCAGGCACGCAAAACTTCTAGAAAATCACTTAAAACCAAAATGCCAATGGAATTCACTTACAAGAATTTTTTGACAAGACACATGCAGATCTGGGCAGAGGCTAAAAAACGTAAACAAATCCTAAGCTTAACTGGATGAAAAGATTTTAGGTTTTTCAAAAATTTGACAGGGTCCGCAGGCTTTCGGTATAACCAGATGCGGTACCACTCTGTGTAGTAAAGTAACAGTGCGGGGATGTCCGCACTGTGTTACAAACAGAACGTGTGGTCCTCTTTCAAAAATGTGAAAAAGCAAAAAACAATTTAGAATCAAAAACCTACCCAACCCACACACATCAAGCAAAAAACCAAAAACAAGAAAAAGTTTCTCAAGTCAAAGTAAAAGTAAAGGCAAAAACCAAAATTCAATTCCCCAGTGGAGTCGCCAATTTGTCGGCCGGATAAATCGTTCTTGTGGACAAGACCGATCTCCCTAGTATCAACTGATATCTAGCGACAAGCAGAACAAGCAAATCTACCTTTCTCTAAATATTGCAATTTATAAATAAAAACCAAGAGGTGTTTTAGACCCTACCTCAAGTCCAACGCTAGTTTGTGGCAGCCACGCTTCGACCGTCTGAATGAGTTTCCTTTTAAGAACCTGCAAACACAAACAAGCACACATCAAATAACACCTGCATAGCCAATATAATAAATCATATTCATCATGGTGATCAAGGAATCCATGAAATAAACCATAAAAGACAGCTTATTGAGAAAAATAAACTTGATTGTATTAACTTTGAACAAAGAAGAACTTTACAACCTTTGGTGCCTTGATGTTGTACAAGCTCCTCCCAGGGTCCAAGCAAGAATCTCCTCTACTTTGACAAGCCTCACACTCTTCCCAATGAGATCAAAAGGTATGTAATCTCTCCTCTCAAGCTTAATTAGGAAGACTAAATTCCAATAGCATTTACCCTAAAAAATATTCAGCTTTCAACCTCCTCAGTAACCAGCCCAATGCCTCATTTTATAGTGCAAAGGAAGGAGGTTACATGTCCACCTATGAAGGGAGAGAGTCCTCCTTCAAAGGGATAAGCTCCTCACATCAAGGGTTTAGCTCCTTTAGGTATGGGATGCATGCACCTTAAAGGAGCGAACTTGCCACCTCATGATTCCCTCTAGAAGCTTCCAAAAATAACCCAAAGTGAGTTTTTAAGAATGTACTTGCACCTTTTTGACTTTTACAGGGGTCCGCACCCATTACACATAGACAGAGTGGTCAGGTACGCAGGGGACATGACCAAGAGGTGCGGGACCACAGGTAATGCTAAGAGAAAGTGCGGAACCCGAGTTTTAGAGATTTTTAAGGGCTTTCTCTCATTTTTCAAGGCTTGACATGAAGAGCTGATGTTTAAGACTTGCAAAGGAGGAAAGTGTGAGTGGTGATAGACTCACACTGATTGCAGAATTTCATGGTGACAATATTTTTTGCAACACTCCCAAGGGCTCCTCAACTCTATTTAGCAACTCGGGGTTCGTACAAACTTCAAGGTGATACTGCTATATTCAAAATAGATGGGATTCTACTCATGCCACCCCCAACTAGGACATTTGATCATTAGTTCTCCAAAACCATTCCTTTTATCGATTTATAATGAAAAATAGCTAATGAAGGTGAGATTTATAACCTACCCCTAACCATGAAAAGGAAAATGCTATGAAATTCAACTTGTAAATGTTATTGAATCAATTCATGAAAGGATAAGGGCTACACTACTTGTAGAAAGGAAACTACATTATCTTACAATCAACCATCTAGCTACCAAATCTACTTGCAGACAAGAAGCTAACCTACCAAATCATAACTCAAGATTCTATGTTCCATCTATCTAGCTCACACTTGCATATAAATCAATGTTCTATTTGTGCCAAATAAAAAAACTAATGCTATTATGTTTTGCAATGAAGGAAAAGGAGGGTTTGGAGTGGCCTAGGAGATGCCCTTGCTCATGGAGTCACAATTGGGGGTCAAACTACTTCTAAGCTAATTCCAAATTGCAACAAAGGTCAAAACTAGTGAGGAAATAGGTTGTTACATGTGTGCTATAGGAGGCTACTACAGGTGCCATGCATTGTAATAGGAAGTCTTGCATTGCGACAGGTAGGCCAGTAATGCTACATGAAGGCTGCTAAGAAGGTTTAGGAGGTGGAAATGATGGGTTCAAGGTATGACAAGGTGAAAGAAGGTTGAGGTAAATGGATGAAGGGTGGAAAAATACCCTTCCCAAGCTTAGAGCCTTTTAAAGGCCTATTTTGCACTAGGAGAGCTGCTCACAATGGTCTAGTAAAATGATCTCAAGAACATAACTTTGAGGGCAGAATTTGGGACCCATAAAAGAGGGTGAGGAAGTCCAAGATGGAGGTGGTGAAGGTGCCCTTGCCTTCAGATCCAAACAATCCTACAATCATCACATGCATACCCTTTTATCTTTGACAAAATGAAACAACTAATAGTGGAAAATATGAGTTGAATTTAAATGCCATCTAATCTATGCCCAAAAACTCTAATCTAGTCAATAAATGAACTCCTAAGCTATAGTAAGCATATGAAAAACAATATGACTAACATAAATATTCTTCCAATAAATCATAAACAAAGTATTTTTGGGCTGTGATTGTAGATCCTTCAATTCATGCTCCCATGGGAGAGATGAGGTAGAGATTGCAATCACAAAATTTTGATGGGTTATTTTCTAATGAAATGCAAGAAACTAATAACCACTCTAAACTAAAAAGAGATACAAATAAAAAAGAGGGACCTAAGCCACTGGGGTTGGGCCCAAACCCAAGAGCCTCAACCATCTGGAACTAACTCAGTGATGAACCAATAAGAAACTTCTCATTATCATTGCATCAATGTCTAATATATTATATAACAATAAAAATCAATAGTGCCAAGTGCTTGAGCTCAATAGCTACCTAATTGAAAACAAAGCTCGAATCCTAATGAGCTCTTTTACTTGTTTATTTATACAAGAGGTTAGTTATTACCATCTCCCTAGAAAATATGAATGTTTGTCTCCCATAACTCAAGAATTGTGGATCTTGATCTTCATTAATTGCACTTTCTTGGCTTCCAATGATCTCATCTTGCTTGGCTGCCAATGACCTCAAGCTGATGAGAGAGAGTGTTGTGATCTCGGGCTAATTGAAGTATTTAAGGAGGTGGAAAACCTCCTAGAATCTGTCCCCATCGTATACTCCAAGCCCCTGCATGGAAATTATCTAAAAAATGCTCCATTTCCTGCAATTAAACCATATTATGCCACATGACATAGCAAAACATATTTTACCCCTCACTAAGCATAATATAACAAAAATTGTAAATAAATGTGAGAAAGAGATAGTTCTAACGCTGGAGGATGGAATTATGACCCTTATAATGTACCTATTGATGAGCCTCATCAATTTCTACTCTATAATATGTGTGACTATAATACTAAAAGAATGAAGCCAATGATAATTAAATAAAAACAATATCACATATTTGAGTTTGGTATATGAAAACAATAACTTCAAGTAATTGACTTCATACAAATATCTTAAAATTGAACTTCATAACAAGCTCAACTAAAACTAAATCATTCAGAAAAAGATAAATGAAAGATGTAAAGCTTGGGATGGAAAAAAATTGTAAATTAGCAAATCTTTGGCTATAGAATAAGAAGAAACTCCTCTTTGAGACTTTGATCATTCCTATTATCTTATATGGTTGTGAAGTTTAGAGCTATAGAAACTCTAGTTAATCATAGAGAAAGATAGCAAAAAATGCAAGATTGTGATAATATTAAGCATATTGATGCATCTCAATGTAAGGACCGATCAAACAAGAATTAGAGGATAAGGGAAAATTGTGATGATATAAGGAGGTGACCAACCCTAATCTAGAATATCAAAAACATCTCTTTGTTTTGAATAGTGTAAAGATTATAATAAACATTGTTAAAATAAGCACAAATTCTCCAGAGTTGCTTCATGGTGAAATAGGGCGTTGGACAATTCCTAAAAATTCATGGGTTCAAATAATTTCTCATCTTTATCACACTAAGAGGGTGGAATACTAAAAAACATTTTCTCTTATATTTTCCTTTATATAACCATATTAGGTTATAATTTCAAAACATTTGTTATGATATCAACCTTCCTAACCTTCTCACTTATCAAAACAATGGTGATCTAGGTATTTTTCTCTTAAAGCTTCTTGAACACATAAATAGCATTATAAGAAAATATAAGTAATATTCTTTCATTTTTGTAGAGGAAAAAAACTGCAATATTATTTATTTTAATAAACAAAATTACATTTTGCTTATACACAAGTAAATGCGTATTCAAAAGGATCTATCCAGATCCCAAAAATGGAAAAAAAAACATATATGTCCAATAAAAATTACATATATACATGACCACAAGGGTTTACAATAGTATAGAAAAATATGAATAAAAGATACCCACAATCTAACAAAAAAAGATGAGAAATAACAACCCAAAAAGGTTCCACAAATATGCCATGTAAAGCTTAACAATAGTGATTACAAAATAGACATTTGTAGAAAATCAAATATCTAAGACTTAGAATTTTGATCATCCATATAAGGTTTATGATAAAAGCTGAAATGATCATCATTTAAGACTTCTTCAATGTGCCATAAGCCGCGATCTAACTGAAGACCTTCCTTAGAAATCCTATCTACTTCCTTGTTTTTGTCCCTATAAATATGAATTTTTATTACATTTTTTAAGATCAAGTAAACCAAATTTGATCTTAGTAGATGTTAATCTCCACCATCATCATAAAAATATGTGTAATTTATAAATAAAAAATCTAGAAGAGAATAAAATGGAAGACCATACTTTATAATTTATTAGTAAAAAATTGAGAGGTTATATAATAATAATAAGCTCGCAACTATGTTATACATCAAATTAGTGCACGGGGCTCCTTATTAAAATTTGAGAAAAAATTAATTCAAAAATAAAAAATAACTTTATCATTATTAATTTTCAATAAAACATTGGTTAATATTCCAAATTTTGTTTAAAATAAATTATTATTAAATATTATTAATACAAGTTTTGAGTTTTAATAGAATTGACAATAATTTAGGGATTATGTGATTTGCTAAGTTTTTATATGTAAAATGATACATGTTAGATACGAAGGAGATATGTGATTGTTTTCTCAAGTTGACACGTGTATTTTTAAAATAAAAATAAAATATTCTCTAATAAAAAACAATATCTACTGTAATGAAAAACAAAAATGAATAAAAATCAATAATCCTACTATCACCCTGCTCAATTTAGTAGCTGGATTGGTTGTTCATATTACAACCCAGTGTGAAGGAGATGTAAAAAAAGTTCACCCTTATTCTCAAAGATAAATAAAAGATAATTAAAATATGTGGATCTCCATGTAAAGTAACATAATTTTATATCAACTTTAGAAATAGATAAAGTAATTAAAAGTTTAAAAATCCTTATATTTTCACTTTAAATGTGAAGAAGATGCATAATTCTTATACTTTTAAAAAATATTTCAATACCTGAATTAAATACACTATTTGAATATCCATATTAACTAATTTATTTCAAGCTTTACTTTTCATAGAAAGATACACACAGAAATAAAAAAGAAAATTATTTTAATGTTGACAGGTAATGTTGACCATAATAAAATGCTTCAATGCTTAAAGAGAACAAGTAGTTGAAAGTAAACAAAAAAATTCAAATAATTCTTAATAAAAATAATAAGAGATTCTTAATATAAAATTAATATGTGGCATTTAAAAATATTAATAATAATTAAAATCTTTATTATAGGTGATAAATAAAATATTTTTAATGCTCATGTTAAGTAAAATATTTCAATGTCAACTATGTATATATTATTTATGGTTAGAAAAAGTATGCACATGTTTTATAATATAATCACAAAAAATAATTTTATATAGTTACAACATTTCAAAGAGTGTAAAATCCAATAAATATTGGTTGAAATTGCATGAATTTGACTAAAGAGATTTTCAAGGAATTGAATGAAATTATGTCTAAAAAAAAATTTAATATATATATATATATATCTATAGAGAGAGAGAGAGAGAGAGAGAGAGAGAGAGAGAGAGAGAGATCTTAACCACGCTTTAATTAACCTTGATGAATCTTTTGTGGTGCAAATGTTTTTTTTTTCAAATTTACATTTAAAAAAAGGTTTACACTTTATATTTATAATTAATATGGATCTATATTAATAACATCAATTATAATGTTAGTGATATATTATATCTAGTCACTTATATTTCTATTTATTATAATTATTATCATATTAAATTATATAAAATTAAATTTGAATATTTAGAATTAATTTTACTAGATTTTTTTTTTTGACTTTAACGGTTAGTTTTTTGAAGGGCGGCAAAACAGCTACCGCATGCTTTTTACAATGGAATAAATTCCTAATAGTATTCTTTATCATTTTATTGTAAAATGCATTTAATAAAGTGGAAATTTGCAATTTTACATGGAGGTCTTGTGATGGTTACAATGGAGGTTATATTTATGATTTCTTTTAATGAAAATAAATAAATTAAATTTTGATCATTTTTGTTTTAATTATAAATATTTTATTTTGTGAAGAGAAATAAATTACTAAGTATTACAATATGAGTTTCTAATTTAATATTGGTTGGAGTACAATTTATACATGAAATGTTGTTTCATCACTTCAAAATATTATCATTGTGTTGCAAGGCATTGCAGGTGAATTCACCAACTCTGAAGACTTGACCATTAGTCTCTATGTGTGTGTTTTATGCAGGATATTGGCTTTGAGGGTATCACTAGACTGATTCTCTTGTCTCTCTCTCTTTTCTTTTGCCACTCCAGTGTTATTGTTCTCCTCTTTCTTCATTTCTTTCTTCTTGCCATCAATATTGAGTTCCTTTTCTGAAAACAAAAGAAGATATAGTGTAGAGTGTAAGTCATGAAAGACAATGAACACTAGAATATAAACTAAAGTAGACTATAAAGGATTTATATGACATATACCTCAACATAAGCAATGTCAAAGCCATTTCCCCCATAAAAGTAAGAAACTCGAACAAGTTTTCTTTAGTTCGGCGATAGTGGCCACTATGTAGCCAGATGACCTGTAAAAATAGAGAAAATAAAATGTCACCATAGAAAAGAACATCTTAGTAACTTCGTATTCAACCTTCAGGGAAAGCTTAGGTACAATCATGCCAACTAAGTTACAAGCTAAAGAGCTCGAGTTATAGATAACTTGTGAAAACAAATAATATGAGACGTGATGTCTAATCCTTGTCACTTTATTCGCAATAACATTTCATTCTCTAATGCATGAACTTGATCAAGTATACAAACAACACGTGTGCAAATAACAACATGAAAGTAAAATTTTCTAATAGTCATGAAAATATTTTAACACAAAACAACTAAAAGGATTTCAATCAATATCGTGTAATACTAATTTCATCTTCAAGCTTTGGTTGTTGTTTAAATGGACATGATACCAAGTATTTTCAATTTCATAGTTAAAAGACAACAAAATCAAAAGAAATGTTCAAAATACAATCAAATAATAAAGAGAAGATATCATGGAATGGACATTGCAATTATAAAAAAATTATTTATCTATCCATCGATGTCTTGTTTGGCATTCCTAAAACATTTGCTTGCCCAAAATAACTAATGATATGAAAGAATCATAACATTTAAAACCATAGGAATCCATACTAGAAACATTTCCAAAGTCGATGGCTCAGGTGCATGAAGGATCTCCAACAAAAAATGAATCATATCCAAGTCATGATTTGCATCGTCTCCCAAGCCATTTTCCAATCACATTTCCTGTAACCTGCCCACACTAGAGTCAAGTAACAATCAAACGGAGGCATTGACATTTATTTTTATCTTTTATATCTATAAACTTTGAATCTAAAAATATTTTAACGTAAAACAATTATAATACTAATATTAACTTCTGTAGGAATTTACAAGGTAAGTTCCTCAGAGAGAACACCAAAGGACACCGCTCACAAATAAATCATAAATCAATACACCAGTATTCTTGACGTGGTTAAAACCCTCAAAGAGGGAAACAGCCCACGGCCTAAGCCAATGCGGCCACTTCATGCAATTTATTAATAAAAGAAAGAAAATTTACATAAGCTTCTCTCATGAACGGTTATCCTACAAATGACCCTCCATGCTCTTTAAATAGAGATCATGGACCAATCGGGTGTTAAGCCATAGATCAAGTGTCGGTAATACCGAGGAGAGAATGAACCATTAGATCACTTCATGTTTAGAACATATCATGACCATCGGATTGTAAGTTACAAATGTACATAGTAAAGAAACACAATTTACCTAACTCTACACTAGACCAAGTTATACTTAACTATTTCCTATGTGTCAGAATATCCTAACATCCCCCCTTAAGAACAACTTGGGATAGGATTGAAGGATGTACAAATATGACATAATAGGAGAAGGAAGGAGGCATTAGAGCCTAACCCCCCTTAGTGACAACTTCCTGAACTCCAACCATAAATCAAAGTTTAGTAAACTTCACTTTTGTGAGAGCCTTTCTAAAGATGTTTGCAACTTGATCATTGATTGAACAATATTGTACTTCAAGAACATGGTCATGAATGAGCTTTCTGATGAAGTGCATGTGTAGTTCAATGTTTTTGTTGCGCTAATGTTGGATTGGATCTTTGCATAGTTGAATGGCACTTTGATTATCACACCAAAGTGTAGTCGTATCCTGCTGCTGAAAGCCAAACTCTGACAGGATCTGACGAAGCCACAGGGCTTCCTTACTAGCTTCTACGGTGCCACGATACTCTGCTTCTGCTGAAGAAAGAGAAATGGCACTTTGTTTCTTGCAAGCCCATGTAATAGGTCCAGAACCAAGAGTGAAGACGTAACTGGTAGTAGACTTCCGATCATCAGGGTCACCAGCCCAATCGGAATCAGTGAAACCAACCAATAGAGGAGATGCTTATGCACTGTAATGAATCCCAAATGGAACTATACCTCAAACATAACGAAGTATTCTTTTAGCTTCTTTCCAATGACTTTCATGTGGGTTTTGCATAAACTGAGCAATAAGGCCAACAACAAAGGAAAGATTAGGATGAGTATGGGTCAGATACAAAAGTTTTCCTACAAGTTGATGGTATAAGGTAGCATCAACTTTAGGCAAAGTACAAGTGACTGAAAGTTTGAATCTAGACTGAAAGGGAGAAGGGGCTGGCTTACAGTCTTCTATGTGAAAGTGGCGTAGAAGATCACATGCATACTTGGACTGGGAAAGGGAAATACCTTCCTTGGATTGCAAGACTTGAAGACCAAGAAAATAATGCAAGTGTCCTAAGTCTATCATTTCAAACTTCCTTTTAAGGCCGAATTTCACATGGTTTATAAGGTTGGAATCACTATCAGTAAGGATAAGATCATCAACATAAAGAACAAGAAGGATAGGAGACTTGCCCACTTTCTTGGTGTAGACAATATTGTCAGAATGACACCTAGAAAAGTCAATATCTAAAAGAAAGCTTCCTTTTTTGCATACCAAGCTCGAGGGGCTTGCTTGAGACCATAAAGGGATTTATTAGGTTGGAGTATATTTGTATATAGCTAGAAGATTGTTCCATATAGATTTCTTCATGCAAGTCCCCATGCAAGAAGGCAAATTTAACATCCATCTGATGGACTTCCCATTTGAAAGAGGTAGCAAGGGAAAGAACAAGGCGGAGAGAGTTCATTTTGGCAATAGGGGAGAAGGTTTCAATATAGTCAATGCCTTCAATTTGTGAAAAACCCTTAACAACAAGACAAGCTTTATGTTTATCAAATTTTCCATCTGGTCCATACTTGGTTCTGTAAACCCATTTGCATCTAACAAGTTTTCATCCCTTTGGAAGAGGAACAAGATCCCATGTATCATTTGCCAATAATGAACGATATTCTTCATTCATAGTTGCATCCCAATCTGGATTGCCTGAAGCTTATGCAAAGGTGTCAGGATCATAATCCACTGAAGCTTGAGCCAGTAAAGAAGAAGCTCTATCGAACTAAGAACATGTACATCGCTAATCTGTAGGATCACCTGCAAGAGCACCTGCTGCATCCCGGGTAGCACAGACCCTTTTTGGCAGCTAAGGAGCTAAAGGAGAATCCTGAGAAAGTGGGGGAGGATTTTCATCCTCGTTGTCATCATTTGAAGAAGAAATATTTTTAGAAGTAGAAGGGATAGAGAGAGGTAGCACATCCGCCGAACTAGGCTCATAGGCCGATCTATCTTCAGCAAACTTTACATCTCTTCTAATGATAACATTTTTGGACTTAAGTGGAATAAGTCTATATCCTTTGAAATCTTCAGAATATCCAACAAAAATACATTTTTCACTCTTAGGTTCTAAAGCTTTATGTTTCTCGTATGGAATATGGGCACATGCTTCACTTCCAAAAACACGAAAGTGACTTACATCTAGTTTAATTGAGCTCCATGCTTCTTCTAGAGCAATATTCTTTAAAACCTTACTAGGAGTGCAATTTACTATGTAATTTTCACAGTGAATTGCTTCTGCCCAAAAATTAAGACTAAGTCCTTTAGATTGAAACATACAATTAGCCATTTCCTTTAAGGTGTGATTCTTCCTTTCAGCTACACCATTTTGTTGTGGAGTATATGGAACAGTATGTTGCATTTGAATTCCATGCTCAGTGCAAAAGTTGATGAATTTGTTGTTAACATATTCTCTGCCATTATCAGATCTTAGATTAAGAATTTGATGTCCAGATTGTATTTCAACAAAGGCCTTAAAGGCCAATAACATGTTAAATACTTCACTCTTGAGTTTTAAGAATTATACCCAAGTGTGTCTAGAGAAATCATCAATGAAAGTTAAGAAATAATTGTAGCCATAGAATGAAACAATTGGAAGTGGACTACATAAATCACTATGCACAAGCTATAAAGGGGCTGAGGCGTGCCAAGAGGCACGTTTTTCAAAACTATCCCAATGATGTTTTCCGAGTACACATCCGGAACAAACACCATCTCTGCAAGATACCATAGGAAGACCTGTCACCATATTTTCTTTACATAGATTTTGAAGGGAGCGATAATTTAAGTGACCAAATCGCTCATGCCAAAGTTTTCTCACTTCATCATTATGAGCAACAAATACCAAGGGAAGTGCTGATGACCCAAAGTTGTTAAACTTTTACAACCTTGTAGAATCATCAGCAATGCCAGTAGCTAAAATCTGTTTAGGATCTCTTAGGTCCTTAATTACAGCATCGTGAGGAGAAAATTCAACGATTTTACCTTCACCTGAATGAGTTATCTAATATACAGATAGAAGGTTGCAGGATAAGGTTGGAACACATAATACATCATTAAATTGACCATTATCTAGATGAATAGTTCTAGTCCCTACAACACTAAGAGATCTATCATCAACAGCATAGATATTTTTGGTGTTACAATCATTTAAAGAAGAAAACATGGCTTTGTTTTTTGCCATGTGATAAGAAGCTCTAGAATCAATGAGCCACTCATGAGAATGAGAAGAAGAAGACACATTAAGTGCATAACCAAACCGAGATGCTTGAAAACCACATGCAGAAAGTGCTATTCCTGAAGATGAAGTTGAAGTTGAAGAATGATCCAAATGGATGTTATGCTTCTTCATTGCTACTTCCAAGGCTTCCATCTTCTTCAAGCATTTGGATTCTAAGTGGCCATCTCGATTACAAAAGTGAAAATGTCTATTAGTCTTCTTCCCTTTGTTTTTATTTTCCTTATCGTTTTGTTGAAATGATTTTTCATGTTGGGACTGAAATTGTTTAGGACCCTTGTTTGGTATAGGAACATTATTTTTAGGATACTTCTTCTTAGGATTCTTTGAATTTGGTTGGTGCTGGGTGGCTAAGGCTTTCTTAGAAGAGTTTCCAAGATTAAGAAGACCAGGATGTAAGAGTTTTTCTTGTTCTCTTATTAAAAAATCACAAAAGGCATTAAAAGAAGGGGACTTGTAGTCTTGCCCTTGAAAAATAAAAGCTTCTCTAGTAGAATGGAAGGTGGAAACAAACAAAGAGTAGGCTAGTCCCAACTTAATAAGAATGGAATAGATAAGGCTACCATCTTCTTTCTTAAAATTAAAACCTTCCAAGAGAAGTCTAAGGGTCTTGAACTTGGACAAAAAATCTTCAATGGAAGAAAAATTATTGGGGTCCAACGTAAGCAACTCATTTTCAAGTTGATGGGGTCTAATTTCATTTTTGATTCCCAAAACTTTAGTGAGTTGTTTCATTGCTTCATTAGGGGTATCAAGTTCTACGATATGGAATCTAAGGTCTGGAGAAATAGACATCCCTATCAACCCACGTGCTTGATCTTACCTATTTTCCCATTTGGCTGCCTTATCTTCATCTTTAGGTTTAGTTTCTTGGCCTGAGGCTATTCTGTAAAGACCTTTAATTCTAAGTAAATCTACAACGTAGGACCAACATTGGAAGTAGTTGGTGCTATTAAGAATAACTTGGCATGGACTTTCCATTTTAGCAGAAACTGAAGCTGTAGATACTAAAACTAAGTGTTCCAATGGAAATATCTCGAAAAATTAGGCCGATTAATAAAAAACAGCTTTCGGATGAAGAATTTATGGTTTTTTGAAGAAAAGTTGTTGAATATGCCAATGAAGTGCATAAATGTGCAGAAATGAATGATAATGTTATATTTTAAAAAAAATTCCTCCCCTTTCCAAACTTGATTTAATTAGCTCACTTTAAAAAAAAAATTATGTGACCCACTTTTATAAATAAGTGAAAGTCACTTTTACAATGGTACTTTATGAGCTACCCGCTAAATTGTAACTTAAATAAAAGAGAAAGAGACTTTAGAATTATAAGTAACTCATTTTTTATAATGGGTGAGAACACTTTTACATAAAGTAACTTTAAAACATAAGTTACATGTGTTTTTTAAAAAAGTAACTCAACAAAAAAAAAGACTTGATCTCAAGACCTCTATTCTCATAAAGTAACTTTGGACCAAGTGCGCTAGTTTAAAAGGTTAGTAATTTTTGGAAAAGAGGAAGGGTTTTTTTTAGTCACTGAATCTTTGGGGTGCATGCTTACTTGCAAAAGCTCTTTTTTCCTACAAAACAAAAAAACATACAACCCAACACAGACATACAAAAAAAAACCAAACCTTATGGCTTGAAGTTAGCTTTCGCCGGAAACTAAATATTTTCCTCAATATTTCTGATTTTCCAAGATCACACTAAGGTGTGTGAAAAAGAGCATACGCATGAGAAAAATCCTTCCTTTCTGTTTCTAATTTGCCCAAATCACATAGAGTCGTGGGACAGAGAGAATACACAAAAATGAAAGGTATAGATCCAGTAATAAAAAATAAAGAGATAAATAAACCGAAATAAATAGAGAGATAAATAACTAAAACTGCAAATAAAGACTGTATACCTCCAGATCTTAAAAATGATGTAGCTAGGGCTACCAGAAACCTTTTCACGTGAAATGAAAGGGGTTCCTCACTAGAACAGATGCTCCTAACACAATAGAGCAGTCCTCTTGGCTTGAAAATAGTCAGAAATAGTAGATCTAGGAAATGATAGTCAGATGCAGTTGTATTGGCTTCCGATTTGGATCACCAACGGATGCGGCCCTCAAATAGCTCTGATACCATGTAGGAATTTGTAGGGTAAGTTCCTCAGATAGAACACCAAAGGACACTGCTCACAAATAGATCACAAATAAATACACCAGTATTCTTGACGTGGTTAAAACCCTCAAAGAGGGAAACAATGCACGACCTGAGCCAACGCAGCCACTTCAGGCAATTTATTAATAAAAGAAAGAAAATGTACATATGATTCTCTCATGGATGGTTACCCTACAAATGACCCTCCATGATCTTTAAATGGAGATCATGGACCAATCGGGTGTTAATCCACGGATCAAGTGTCGGTAATACCAAGGAGAGAATGAACCGTCGGATCACTTCATGTCTAGAACATATTGTGACCATCGAATTGTAAGTTACAAATGTACATAGTAAAGAAAAACACTTTACCTAACTCTACACTAGACCAAGTTATATAACTATTTCCTATGTGTCGGAATATCCTAACATCTTCATGTTTTGTATCATGTTGTTTAAATGGATATGATACCAAGTATTTTAAATTTTATAGTTAAAAGAAAGAACAAAATCTAAGTAAAAGTTCACAATACAATCAAATAATAAAGAGAAGATATCATGGAATGGGCATTGCAATTATAAAAAGTTTGTTTACTTGTCCACCAGTGTCTGGAATTCCTAAAATGTCTTTCCCAAAATAACCACGAGGTGAAATAATCACAAAATTAAAAAACATAGGAATCCTTCCTAGAAACATTTCCAAAGTTGATGGATCAGGTGTGTGAAGGATCTCCAACAATAAATGTGTAATATCCAAGACATTCTCTGCATTGTCTCCCCACCCTTTTTCCAATTCCATTTCTTGTAATCTGCCCACACCAAAGTCGGGTAACATTCAAATGAAATTTTTTATATTTTTGTAGAAAAAAATGGAGATTTGTCAAGAATGCTAACTGCATGGTATAGATACTCATAAATATTTGCAGAAAATAATATTCAAAGATTTTATATTTTTGTAAAAAATTTGGAGATTTTTCAAGTAGGCTAACTGCATGGTACAAAAATTGTTTCCACAAATGTATCCATAAATACAGTGGATCTTACTCATAAATATTTGCAAAATATTTGTCAAGCAGGAAATAGGTACGACTTTGGAGTCCTAGTTGTGTGAACGTTTGACATATTTGATGCAGATTTGGTTTTGTTCTTCTTTATTTGAGCTTTGAAGGCCCTTCATCTAGTGAGCCTATAATAAGAGTACCTCTACCACCATAACCCTTACATGAAGTTGGTGTCTGACTGCTTCTAGTCCTGCAAGTTGCTACAAATGCAAAACAATGGAGGTCATACCCACAGAGCATAAATTTACAAACTTTGACTATTAACCCAACCATTGTGAGTGTGAAAGGGAATTTTACTGCTTGGAGCATTTGGAGGGCCTAGAAGGTTTCCTAGAAGATTGAACTGGAAATGCCAAGGATTTGAAGTTGGTTTATTTTGAATGATCACTCTTTATGGTGGCCTCATCCTACTTTATGAAATAAAAGTCAAGATGACATGGTTCTTGGTCCTTTCATTTTTCAAAAGAGGCATTAACAATATCAAAGACATTTTTGATGCTCAGACATGGGAATGTGTCTCTTTCCCTAAGTAGAAAAAAATGTTCAAGGTAGCCAATCTTCATAGACATGTCATCAAGTAGGTCAAGGTGATCATCCCCAACTTACTCTTCATGAAATTAGGCTTGTAATCCTCTACAACCTGGTGGATGGAGTTGAATTGGAACAAGGTCGAGGCCTTTACAAAATACATGCTAGTGAATAACACTCACTAGGTTATTCCAACAAATAAAATGGGAGAATTGTTTTCACATATAACTTATCCAGTTGGTGTGTAAGACTCACTACACCCATTTCCTAATTTATTTCTCTCTTGGGGTTCAAAGGGTCTTAGGCCATCAACTTCCCTAGAGCTCATTAGTTTATTAGAGTTGGAATTCTATTTCCTATGTGTAACAAAAGAAATCATTCTTGTTTAGAGTTTAACAAGGGCCAAGATGCTCAAATTTTTACTTGGGCAAACAAATAACTTATGCTTGTATTTAATATTTAGATGCAAATTATTTTTCAAATGAAAAAGTTAGTGGGATGTGCCACATCTATGCCAATTGAAATAGTATTTAGGGGGTCTCTTTTCATTATGAGAAGGAAACATTATATGGGCTCTAATACTCCCCCTACTTTCTATAGGGAATCACAAAGTTCTAGTAGAAGGCCAAGGCGCAAAGCTAGTTGTGTTGATTGATAAAGGTGAGCATCACCATAGCTAGACCATGTAGCACTCCATCACTACCCTAGATTGATAAGTTGCTAACACTTGCCCTTGTTATTTCAAAGAACAAGAAGCCAACCAATTATGTTTATCATGTTAATGATGGTTGAATTTACATTATCAAAATTTTTAGGCAACTAATGATGGTTAGGGAGCATTCCTAATGACAAAGAAGACACCCCCTTTAATTGCAAGTTTCATCATGATAGTTAGTGAATTGTTTAGAAATGTGTGAACACTAATTTTGTGCCTTTATGGCAAGACATTTGGTTTTTTTTTCATTTATGTGAAGTGGCTTTTAAGAAATTTTTCTTCTAAAATTTATGTCCATATGTCAATTTTGATAGGCTTTATGTTTTTGGGCAATTTTTTAATAGATAATAAGGTTTTTCACACCACTTTTTTCAATTATTGAGGCTGCCCAACTGCGCACCATTTTGTGTGACATTACTAATATGTAATATATTTTATTGATAGTTAAAGGAAGCATTACAACTAAGATTAATCATGCTCAAGCATTCTTCCACGAAACATCCATCACATTAGAAATATAGAAATTAGTAGGCAAAATGCTATGGTAGGACATAATGTCATGATCCTCATGATGCTTGAACATTGAAATTGATGCATACTAACTACCCATTACTAGCAATTTTCATGATGTTAAGAACAAAATATGTATTATTATGCCAGATGTCATCTGTTATCTGGGTACCAACTAAATGGCACAAATTATTTCCTATCTTGTGGAATTTTAGTTTGATCTTATTCAACACCTTATCAATTATATCTTTTTTTATTTCTTATGGATTCCTTGAAGTTCAGAAGCTGGTTTTTATAACAAACATATCCAATCTTTATGCACAAGTACTTCACCATGTTTACCACTATCTTTGAACATTCATTCATAAAGGGTTTTTACAATTATGAAAAATAGAGTCAATATATTGCAATTATATGGGGGGGGATTTATATGTATTGGGGGTTCTAAAAAAGGTATCTAGCGAAAATAGGGGACACCTAGTAAAAATAAGGTTTTTTTATTGGAAATATGTATTTGGAATGGGGTTTAATAGAAGTCTTTTGGAAAATATTGTGGTGTGAATATGTGACTCTAATGATTTCCTATGGGATAATGTTACCAAGTTGAATCTCATATAGAGTTGCAAGCATCTATTCGTAGTGGTAAATGAGGGTGAACCCTCTCAAACATATGCAATTTGGCGGCACTATCCATAGATAAACTATTGGTTTTACTAAACATTTGCATTTAACCCATTAATTCTAAAGATTCAATCATAGAACACATAGGCATGGTCCTAGTATGTCCCCATGCTTGGCAAGAAAGAAAGGTACATTCACTCTATGATGATTTCATTATAGAGACAAAAATATCCCTGGGCTAACCCAACAATAGGACAACAAAAATAAATATGGAGAAATATTCATACAGGTTGTGTTCCAAGTACAAGATAAGATAATTTTATTTGTGTCCACCAAATGACCACAAAAGTCTATCAAAGGAACAAAGATAGTACATCTAGTGTTAGTACAAAGTGGGAGTGACAAGGAATTTACAGACTGGACTCTAATTGTCTAGCCAAAGAGAGTATAAGCTAAGCTATCATTACAAACATATATGTTATAAACTGAAGCTCTAAATATCTAGTACTGAGCAAGAGAAGAAAGGACATCAAGCCCTGCTAGAGCTGACAACTGAGGATGAGTGAAGGGACCAACAGGCATAAAAAACAAGATATATTAAGAAATGCATCATAGAACTAACATGGATTCCATATTTTGAGAAACTTATACACACATTATATTAAAGAAGAAATCACTGCAATTGGCATTTTTCCAAACAAAAAGCTAGGAAACCAATTTGTAATGGAAATCAGACTTGTAGGAGTAAGTCCCAGACAATTTTCTTTTTTTATTAAATGAAAAGATAAATTTGTAACATAGGAAGGAGAAAACATGGGAAATGACATATTGAAACTACATCTAGTACCAAAATTTCATAATTACTTGCATACACTATTACTTAGTTGACTTACCTCACCTTGATAGGCTACTACTAAATGAAATGATTTATTTGTTGCAGATGTACACAAGTCCCATATTAACAAATGGCAGTCATCTCCAACAAACCCAAAAAGGTACTCATGCCTTAAATTCCATGCAACATCTTCCACGACACTTGCATGGACCTACATTGACATGAGGTCACCAAACACTTTCAACAAAGACAACAAAATTTGAAGCATAAAGTGCTGGCATTATGATACATGTGTTGTACTTGATTGCAACCCACTTGTAGCAAAACAACTCACTTGTATATGGTAACTAGATGAATCTACAATAGAAATATCAGATCTGACATAATGCAGGGCAGTTCAAAGGAATCATTTTAGAAGTAATATGGAAAATTACAGTGTAATAGGTCTATTCAGAAGTAACAGGACATTAGTACAAAAGAACAAGAAGATGGAACTTAGGTCTACTGATCAGAATAAAGAAAGTAAAGGAAAATGTTGATGTAAAGTATTTTAAAGAGTATATGCAGGTCCTCTTAGTCAAAACAATGTATACACGCCGGTATACATTGACCCTAGGTATTTGGACTAAGGTATTGGTCCTAAGTGGTTTTGGTATGAGGTATTGACAAAGAATCTAAGTATATAAGGAGGAGAAGATCAAAGGGCTAAGGGAAAAAGTAATGAATATCTTATGAAGTATTATATCAAAAGCTAATATGCATGTTATGGGTTTCTAATGCTTTGCTTGATCTAGACTAAATATGCACCTGAGCATTTGATGATGGATGAGATCTAATGATGGATCAAGATCATAATGACTCATCATTATGTGATCTGATAAAGGATGTTCTAGATCTGATTTCTAACACATGTTTTATCCTTTATATGTGATGATCTGGGTATGTATGAAGTCAGGAATTGCAGCAAAGTTATAAGTAAGTATTTGCAAATATATATGCTACTTTGCTTTGGTGAAGATGCATATACATGTTGGTTTGGCTCTTCCAAGTAGCATATGCAAAAGAAAAGCTTGATGTTCAAGGATGATTGATCTATCAGATCAGTGATGTTGTTTTACTGTTGTCTGTCAATGAAGTCTTCTTAGATTTGAACGTAAAACTGAATGCATAAGGAGGTTGGTATTTGATTGATTGATTTTATAAGTGAGAAGAAGTGATCTCTGTTGTTGCCTGTGTAAAGCTCTGTAAGTTGACAGTAGATGTTCAGTATATTGCTAGTTGGTATAGACTTGATTCAAAAGTTTATATTTGCAGTAGTTTTGAAGGTATACACAGGTTTTATTAATGGAAGTAGCGTATACATGCAGTTTGGGTTTAGCCAAGTAGCGTATACATTATGATGCATGGTTTTTGAGGTTACGGCTAGTTCTGAATGATAATGTAGTGTTCTAGGTTCAGATCTGTGTACTGGTTACAATGATATTTCTATTCCAATTGATTGGTTGAGTTTGATTAAGTTTGATTGAATGGTTGATTTAGTTGTGTCAAAGGTTCAATGATTATTTGATTCAGTTGTTCAGTGATTGTTTTATGTCAGAGATTTCAGTGATTGATTGATTCAGAGATTGATGATTGGGTTTCAGTTATATCAGAGATTGATGATTGAGTTTTAGTGATTGGTTGATGCAGATGTATTTGATGGATGTATTGCAATGGTGATTGAATTTGAGCTTTAATGTTACTAATGGGTCCAGTGTGAAAATTTGATGAAATGTGGCCTACATATAGTGTTGTTGTGTACAAGAAGCATCCATTGTGAAAATTTATGAAACGTGGTCCGTGGAGGATACTGAGGGTTGGAGCCTTCAGTGAGGAAGTTGAAGCTTCCTATTAGTAGTGGCTGGTGATTTGATGAGGGTGTTGGAGCTCCCTTCCAGTAAAGGCTGGAGAACGAGTGAAGGTTGTAGCCTTTTGGAGGTTAGAGCCTATGTATTAGTAAATATATCGGCTAGTACAAGAACTAGGGGGTCGTAGATCCTTTCTAGTAGCAGCTGGAGAATGAGTGAAAGTTGTAGCCTTCTGTAGGTCAGAGCCTATGTACTAGTAAATATATCGGCTAGTACAAGAACTAGGGGGTTGTAGCTCCCTTCCAGTAGCAGTTGGAGAATGAGTGAAGGTTGTAGCCTTCTGTAGGTCGGAGCCTACGTATTAGTAAATATATTGGCTAGTACAAGAACTAGGGAGTTGTAGCTCCCTTCCAGAAGATGCTGGAGAATGAGAGAAGGTTGTAGCCTTCTACAGGTGGGTGCCTGCGTACTGGTATCAGTTTGCACCAGTACAAGATTGTAAACATATTCTCTTATTATTAAAAGAAGACAGAGATGAGAACAATAGGTGGTTTTAACCCACATTGGGTTTCCACCTTAAATTTTGGTGTTCATGTGTTTTGCTTATGTGTGATGGTTTATTCTGTTATTACTGCACATGGTTACTATTTAATGTTTAATAAAGTACTGATGCACTAATTAAATATCAGCATATGATGAATTAACTGAATCATAAGTTCACTGGATATATGCTGGTTGACTTAAGAACAGTTGTGTGCACACATGAGTTCCCTTCTCTGAAATAGCATATATAAACTTGATTATGGAAATGAAAAAGTTATTGATTTGTGAATACTTATTCACCCCCGCTCTCAGTATTATTTCCAACAATTGGTATCAGAGCGGGTCCTTTGACAGAAGCTTGATTGCTTGAAGGAGATTCGTAGAAACAATGGGAAAGAAGCTAAAGAAGAAAGCACCACAAAAGAAGAACACATCTCAAGGGAACTGTGACAGTGGGAGAGACGATTGGCCATTATGTGAAAGCAAATCCTCAGATTTAGAATCACCTCAGAATGAAGATGAGCAAGCAAAAGAATTATCAGGTATGAATTTGGTGTCCTCAAGTGATACATTTCTTTGTTCATTTGAAGATAATGAATGTGACAGTGAAACAAATGAATTTTCTCTTATGGGTGAAAGAGAAAGAAATCAAATAGAGGAAGAATTTAAAGGGCTCACAGACATAGTTAGAGATCAACAAGATCTATTGGACAAAATGGAATGTACCTACAAAGAAGAGATTACAAAGTTAAAGTCTTAGTTAGAGGAAGGAAACATAGTAAGGAAGCAGTACAAGGAAAAGGAAGATCAATGTCAAAGGTTGTGCGATGAAGTGACATCATTGAGAAATAAAGTGAATGAAAAGGACACAAAAACCAAGGAAATTATAGAAAGAACCAGCTATTGTGAAGGTCTTAAAGCTGTGGTCATTTCTCTAAAAGAATATCTCAAAAATTCAAATTAGAATAATCAAGATCTACTCCAAGCATTTGAAGAACAAGAAAATTAAGTTCTTGAATTAAGGCAACAAGTGGAAGAAGGAACAAAAGTTGAAGAAATCATGAAGAAGCAGTATCTTGAAAAGGAAGAGAAATGTCATATTGAGGTAAATATCCTAAAAGGTAAATTAGAAGAAAAGGATAAACTTTTACGATTTCAAGATAGCACTAAGATTTTGGATAATATTCTTAGTAGTCAAAGGTCTCCTATCATAAAATTTGGTCTTGGTTTTCATGAAACTGTTGAAGGTGAATCTAGTTCACAAGATGAGGCAGGGAACTCTAATGCAAAATCTGAAATGTTCAACATGGAGATAAGAGGTCAACCCCATCAACAACCAAGGAAAGAAAGACTTCAAAGAAAATCATTTACTCCTAACTATGGAAGTGATAATCAACTCTTTCCTCTGATGAATAATGTTGAATGTTTTGTGTGTCATAATTTTGGACATGTTGCAGCAAGATGTAGAAGTAGAATGGTTCAAGCTAATAACCATCACACAGAAAGATCATCAGCTTCCAAGTACTTTAAGGGATATTGTTTTTCTTGCAATATGTTTGGTCACAAAGCCACTAACTGCCTTAGAAGGAATATGAAAGATATAATATGTTATGCTTGTAACAAGTTTGGGCATATAGCAGAAGAATGAAGGAGAAAATTTTGGCCAACATACCAAAAGGAACAAACATCATCACACTCCAAGGTATGGAAGAAGAAGGAATTACAGACAGAAAGATGTGGCATAGCTCAGTATACAGACAGAACAGACTCAGAAGGAACTGAAAGTATGAAATTTTAGTGTCCTAATTCTCATACACAGTTATCATGAAGACAAGACACGTATATACGTGAGTTAGAAGCTGCATAGTCACGTATATGTTGGTTTGATGAAGAAGCAGTGGGGTAGACTCAGAAAAATGATTCAAACAATTATCAATTATCTTTTTTGTCTTGATGATTGATGACTACAGTATGTGGATGTTATTTAGAAGTGATTTTGATCCTCATAAGTTGTTGATGACTTGATGTATATCATATTCATGATGAAGCCTTGATATTTATTATTGATATATGCAATGATCAGATCTGACAGTGAACAAGTGGCACAGGTTCACGAGGAGAATATGCTATGCTTCTAATAATGCAATGTTGGAATTATGTTTAGAAATATTTGGTACCTAATGATTCTTATCAATAGTGATGATGCTTATGTGGCTAAAGTGTTTAAATGATACATCATGCTAAGTTACAGGTATGAGTTTCCCATGATGAAATCTCAGATGATATTTGTATTGCTTGGGGTTACATAGTTGTTATTCAGATTAGATTTATGGATGATTGTGGATGACTTTTTGATGATACATACAGTACATATATGTTTCTTACATGGTGATCTTCATAAGGACAAGGAGAAGGACAAAGCTTGAGTACACAACTTCATTATTTGATGTTGGTGTCATCATGCCTTCAAAGATGCATAAAGTTCATATGGTGCAGTTATGATGCAGGATTCCTATAGTTCTTAGCTCTCACATGGTTGAGGATTTTTGTTGTTGATGGTATCAAGAAAGCTTAACAAATGACCATGAGCTCATGGTTTGCTAGATACATAGTCGATGGATACACATTATGTTGGATACATGGATGATTACTTAAGTTGCATATTGACAAATTTAGTTGGTTAGCCAAGAGAATGGTGTTATTGCAGATCTCATGAAGACATAGCTATTTGAAGACATGGATATTCAGATACATGGCTTACTTAGTCACATAATGATGATGACTTATTACCTTATGATGATAGGTTGATACTCACATATGTTGATTATCATGGTTGATGCTTATCAGATGTGAGATGTTTCCTAGTGATGATACATGGTTGATATATTGAGGGTTCTTGTGGAAAGATCATGTAGTTCTTGATGATGATGTTATGATCATAGATGATGACTATGGTGTTTTCACATACATATGATATGATGTGAATTTTTTTTTTGCTTGGAGATATGACATATGCTTAGTTGATTCATGGAAGGTTATGATAAGGCTCTTTCTACTAAGGAAATGAAGCAAGTTGATCTTGATGAGATCAAGAGGATGAGTTGATATCTATATGTGACATACTTTGTCACAAGTTGATGATATTTACTTTGTCATATCTTCGGATTTGATGATGGAGATATACAGGTTGTGGGTCTGGATGTTGCTGACAGATTGTTATGGTGTAGATCAGATATGGTGTATGATAGTTGCTGATGACTATCATAGTCTTGTTTATATCTTTGGTTTTTGTTATAAATGTCATGTATATCACTCGATGAAAAGGTCATATAAAGGCCCATGATGTAATAATATGTCTATGTCTGTCATAGTCTTTTAATGAGTCCTTCTGGACATATGATGTAATTTATACCCCCACTATGCATGGGAAGGATGATGTAATAACTGCTATATTTCAGTAATGTATAAACATTTGGTATATCCCCACTTGGTTGGGTAGATGAGTCAAATTTGGTATATCCCCACTTGGTTGGGAGAATGATGTATGTATGAGTTATTGGTGATAGGAAGGTTATACTCATGTAGTTGAGTTATAGAGTCATGTTATTCTTTTAGAAAATATATTTGCAGACTCTCCATGTGCTCAGGGGGGACATGGATGGTATAGTGCATCTCAGCATGTACAAAAGGGGAGTTTAATTAGAGAATTCAGAATGTGCCTGGGGGGGCATGATTAATGTTAATATTCAGCTATTCAAATATGAAAGTCTTCATTTTGGTCAACCCTTTACCATTGATATCAAAGGGGGAGAGTATTTTGGTCCACCCTTTGCCCTTGATATCAAAGGGGGAGAGTATTTTGGTGTTTCTTGTTATCTCTAACACTTTCTAAAGCTTGCAGTAATCAACACAACAATGGTTGTCATCAAGTCCAAAGGGGGAGATTTTTGGTATTATGATACATGTGTTGTACTTGATGGAAACCCACTTGTAGCAAAACAACTCACTTGTATATGGTAACTAGATGAATCTACATAACTAGATGAATCTATTGGAGAAATATCAGATCTGACAGAATGCATGGTGGTTCAAGGAATCATTTCAGAAGTAATATGGCAAATTACAGTGTAACATATCTATTCAGAAGTAATAGGACATTGGTACAGAAGAACAGGAAGATGGAACTTAGGTCTACTGATCAGAATAAAGAAAGTAAAGGAAAAGGTTGATGTAAAGCAGTTTAAAGAGTATACGCAAGTCCTCTTAGTCAAAACAACATATACACACTAGTCCATAGAACAAAAAGAGCATATACGTATACACGCACTCCCATAGGAGGAAAAGAGTGTACATGTTGGAAAACCAAGGTTTTGGTCCAAGATATTTGGTCCAAGGCATTTTGGGTCCAAGGTATTGGTCCAAAGTATTTGGTCCAAGGTATTTGGTCCGAGGTATTGACCCTAGTTATTTGGACCAAGGTATTGGTCCTAAGTGGTTTTGGTCTGAGGTATTGACAAAGGATCTAAGTATATAAGGAGGAGAAGATCAAAGGGCTAAGAGAAAAAGTAATGAATATCTTATGAAGTGTTATATCAAAAGAAAATATGCATGTTATGGGTTTTTGATGCTTTGCTTGATCTAGACTAAATATGCACCTGAGCATTTGATGATGGATGAGATCTAATGATGGATCAAGAAAATAATGACTCATCATTATGTGATCTGATAAAGGATATTCTAGATCTGATTTCTAACACATGTTTTATCCTTTATATGTGATGATCTGGGTATGTCTGAAGTCTGGAATTGCAACGAAGTTATAAGTAAGTATTTGCAGATCTATACGCTGGTTCACTTTGGTGAAGATGCGTATACACGCTGGTTCGGCTCTTCCAAGTAGTGTATGCAAAAGAAAAGCTTGATGTTCAAGGATGACTGATCTATCAGATCAGTGATTTTGTTTTACTATTGTATGTCAATGAATTCTTCTTAGATTTGAACGTAAAACTGAATGGATAAGGAGGCTCGTATTTGATTGATTGATTTTATAAGTGAGAAGAAGTGATCTCTGTTGTCACCTATGTAAAGCTGTATAAGTTGATAGTAGATGTTCATTATATTGCTGGTTGGTATATACTTGATTCAAAAGTTTATATTCGCAGTAGTTTTGAAGGTATACACAGGTTTTATTAATGGAAGTAGCGTATATGTGCAGTTTGGGTTCAGCCAAGTGGGGTATAAATTCTGATGCATGGTTTTTGAGGTTACAGCTGGTTCTGGATGATGATGCAATGTTCTGGGTTCAGATTTGTGTACTGGTTACAGTGATTTGTCTGTTCTAGTTGATTGGTTGAATTTGATTAAGTTTGAATGAATGGTTGATTCAGTTGTGTCATAGATTCAGTGATTGTTTGATTCAGTTGTTCAATGATTGTTTTATGTTAGAGGTTTCAGTGATTGATTTATTTAGAGATTGATGATTGGGTTTTAGTTATATTAGAGATTGATGATTGAGTTTCAGTGATTGGTTGATGCAGATGTATTTGATGGATGTATTGCAGTGGTGATTGAATTTGAGCTTCAATATTATTAATGGGTCCAGTGTGAAAATTTAATGAAATGTGGCCTACATATAGTGTTGTTGTGTACGAGGAGCATCCAGTGTGAAAATTTGTGAAATGTGGTCCCTGGAGGATACTGAGGGTTGGAGCCTTCAGTGAGGAAGTCGAAGCTTCCTACCAGTAGTGGCTAGTGATTTGATCAGGGGGTTGGGGCTCCCTTCCAGTAGTAGCTGGAGAATGAGTGAAGGTTGTAGCCTTTTGTAGATTGGAGCTTACGTACTAATAAATATATCGGCTAGTATAAGAACTAGGGGGTTGTAGCTCCCTTCTAGTAGCAGCTGGAGAACGAGTGAAGGTTGTAGCCTTTTGTAGGTTGGAGCCTATGTACTAGTAAATATATCAGCTAGTACAAGAACTAGGGGGTTGTAGCTCCCTTCCAGTAGTAGCAGTAGAACGAGTGAAGGTCGTAGCCTTTTGTAGGTTAGAGCCTACGTACTAGTAATTATATCGGCTAGTACAAGAACTAGGGGGTTGTAGCTCCCTTCCAGAAGAAGCTGGAGAATGAGAGAAGGTTGTAGCCTTCTACAGGTGGGTGCCTGCATAATGGTATGAGTCTACACCAGTATAATATTGTAAACATATTTTCTTATTATTAAAGTAAGACATATACGACAGCAGCAGGTGGTTTTCACCCACATTGGGTTTCCACCTTAAATCTTAGTGTTCATGTGTTTTTCTTATGTGTGATGGTTTATTCTGTTATTGTTGAACATGGTTACTGTTTAATGTTTAATAAAGTACTGATGCACTGATTAAAGATCAACATATGATGAATTAACTGAATCATAAGTTCATTGGATATATGCTAGTTTCCTTAAGAATAGTTGCATGCACACACGAGTTTCCTTCTCTGAAATAGTGTATATAAACCTGGTTATGGAAATGAAAAAGTTATTGATTTGTAAACACTAATTCACCCCTACTCTCAGTATTATTTCCAACAATTGGTATCAGAGCAGGTCCTTTGACAGAAGCTTGATCACTTGAAGGAGATCCATAGAAACAATGGGAAAGAAGCTAAAGAAGAGAACACCACAAAAGAAGAACACATCTCAAGGGAACTGTGACAGTGGGAGAGACAATTGGTCATTATGTGGAAGCAACTCCTCAGATTTAGAATCACCTCAGAATGAAGATGAACAAGCAAAAGAATTATCAGGTATGAATTTGGTGTCCTCTAGTGATACATTTCTTTGTTCATTTGAAGATAATGAATGTGACAGTGAAACAAATGAATTTTCTCTTATGGGTGAAAGAGAAAGAAATAAAATAGAGGCAGAATTTAAAAAGGTCACAAACATAATTAGAGATCAACAAGATCTATTGGACAAAAGGGAGTGTACCTACAAAGAAGATATTACAAAGTTAAAGTATCAGTTAGAGGAAGGAAACATAGTAAGGAAGCAATACAAGGAAAAGGAAGATCAATGTCAAAGGCTGTGGGATGAAGTGACATCATTGAGAAATGAAGTGAATGAAAAGGACACAACAACCAAGGAACTTATAGAAAGAACCATCTATTGTGAAGGTCTTGAAGCTATGGTCGCTTCTCTAAAAGAATATCTCAAAAATTCAAATTAGCAAAATGAAGATCTACTCCAAGCATTTGAAGAACAAGAAAATGAAGTTCTCGAATTAAGGCAACAAGTGGAAGAAGGAAGAAAAGCTGAAGAAATCATGAAGAAGCAGTATCTTGAAAAGGAATAGAAATATCAGGTTGAGGTAAATATCCTAAAAGGTAAATTAGAAGAAAAGGATAAACTTTTACGATTTCAAGATAGCACTAAGATTTTGGATAATATTATTAGTATTCAAAGGTCTCCTATCATTCAATTTGGTCTTGGTTTTCGTGAAACTGTTGAAGGTGAATCTAGTTCACAAGATGAGGAAGGGAACTCTAATGAAAAATCTAAAATGTTTAGCATGGAGATAAGAGGTCAACCCCATCAACAACCAAGGAAAGAAAGACTTCAAAGAAAATAATTTACTCCTAACTATGGAAGTGCTAATCAGCTCTTTCCTCGGATGAATAATGTTGAATGTTTTGTGTGTCATAATTTTAGACATGTCACAACAAGATGCAGATGTAGAATGGTTCAAGCTAATAACCATTAGACAGAAAGATCATCAGCTTCCAGGTACTTTAAGGGATATTTTTTTTCTTGCAATATGTTTGGTCACAAAGCCACTGACTACCTTAGAAGGAATATGAAAGATATAAGATGTTATTTTCGTAACAAGTTTGGGCATATAGCAGAAGAATGCAGGAGCAAATTTCAGCCAACATAACAAAAGGAACAAACATCATCACACTCCAAGGTTTGGAAGAAGAAGGAATTATAGACAGAGAGATGTGGCATAGCTTAGTATACAGACAGAACAGACTTAGAAGGAACTGAAAGTATGAAATTTCAGTGTCCTAATTCTCATACATAGTTATCATGAAGACAAGATGCATATATATGCGAGCTAGTGTTGGAAATAATACTGAGAGGGGGGGTGAATCAGTATTATCAAATTCTTTTCAATATACCTTCCAGATTTATACTTTAATTTATTCTTCAGATATTGATCATTAATTTGTATGTCAGTACCATATAATAATGAACAAGAACAAGAAAAATAGATAGGCATACCAAAGAACACCAGATATAAGGTGGAAACCCAATGTGGGTGAAAACCACCTGCTGCAATATGTCTCTATCTTCTTTCAATTAGAAACTTCTTTTCCAAGGATTTTGTACTGGTGCAGTCCTTTACCAGTACGTAGGCTGCAACCTACAGAGAGCTACAACTCTCTCTCGTTCTCCAGTCTCTCCTGGAAGGGAGCTACAACCCCCTTTGCTCTTTTACTTCTTTAAGGACCACGTTTCATTAATTTTCAGACTGGATCCAAGAAGATCAAATAATCATCAAGTACATGTAAATCACCCAATATCCTTATACAATCAACCAATGAATCACCCAACTTCTTAGAATGCTGTAAACAGAAAAGTAAGACCAGAAAACTAAACCCAGAACTCTGCAGCAATAGATAAAATGCAGTCAATAGTTATTTTAAAAGGAGACCGCAACTTCACCACTATCAGCCTGTGGATATCCGCAACTCTTCTGGGCCTTGACTGCGTAGATCCGCACTCTATCCTCTTGTGATCTGCATACCCCCGCACCTATCCTTCTGCTTCCCTGCGTACTTCAACTTAGATCCGCAGCTATACTGTCTGCCGGACTGCGTACCTCCGCACTGTTCTTTCTGCTCCCCTGCATACCTCCGCAGACTGCTTTCTTGTGCACTGTGTACCTCGCACTACGCCTTCTTCTGAGCTGCGTACCCCCGCACTGTGCCTTCTTGTGCACTGCGGACCCCCGCACTTGCACTGTAGATTGCCTGCGGACCTCTGATTAGGGCCAAATTAACAGTCCTCCAATGTGCCACAGTTAGTCAGATCCATAGATCTGATCATGCGCCCGAGAGATCATGTCCTATCAACAAATCCGCCTTACATAACAAATTTCACCTTGATTTAGATCTAGCTCATTAAACTGATTACCAAAAATTCAGAGCTTAAGATATTCAATTTTCACAAGTGTCTAGCCAAGTGATCTCCTCTCCTTTTTATAGGCAGGTCCTTATTCACACCATGGGACAAAACCATCGAAAACCAATACAAGGAATCCAAACTGGGGTTCAATAAATTAGATCTTAAACCACGGGCCAAAACCATAGGATTATGAACGACGGGCTAAATACCAAGGGCCAAACATAAGAAACCCCACGTGAGCGCACTTCTCTGCATTGGAGTGAGTGAACTGGGGGACCGCACCTTATGAACAGATAACCTGCGGGTATGTCCGCACTTCCTGGACGGCGAACTTGCGGGTTCGCACCTTTTGAACCATGCACCTGCGAACCTCTTATTTTTCATCATTTTGAGAGCCTGAACAGAGTTTTTCCACTTGAGTGAGTTGCCATCAAGTACAACACCTATACCATAGAGCCGAACCAGAATCATAATGCCAACAATCTCCCCCTTTGGACTTGATGGCAACCTCAAGATCCTCAACGTCATTCTCCCCCTTTGACATCAAGGGCAAAGGGTTATGCTCCCCCTGAGAACATGCTCCCCCTGACTATAAAACAGATCTGCAAAAAGGAAAGAAATTTCTTCAAGAAGAACCATAATCCACCAAACACCATAATTGACCATGAAAGAGATAGAGACATATTGTAGCACTATTCAGATCAGTGTCCATGATCTCCTTATGTACTTCCTCCAAGATCTTCTACCATAATGCCAACAATGCATTATATGCTCCCCCTGAACTTGTGCCATTCAATCTTTGACCAATCCGCAACCCAGCAAATGTACGCGTATACCCCATATGAAACTTGCGTACAACCAACAATCTTTGAAACAGATGAGATTCAACAACAGGATGATGCATCAACAACCCCCAGCTTTTGCCTGAGGTATTCAAAGGTCTCCCTGGGCAATGGTTTGGTGAGTATATTAGCAACTTGTTCCTTAGAAGGAACATACTCCAACTTGACCTTTTGTTCAAGCACTTGTTCCCTGAGAAAGTGATACTTGATCGGTATGTGCTTGGTCTTTGAATGCATGACTGGGTTCTTTGAAATGCTGATTGCACTTGTATTATCACATAATATGGAGATAGGTGGTGTACAAGTAATTTGAAAATCCTGCAAGGTCTGCATCATCCAAAGGAGTTGAGTACAGCAAGATGCAGCAGCCACATATTCCACTTCAGCTGTAGATAAAGCAATCGAACTCTGTTTCTTGCTGAACCAAGATACTAATCTGGAACCCATAAAGAATGCACCACCACTTGTGTTTTTCCTGTCATCCATGCTTTCGGCCCAATCTACATCCGTATAAGCATGAAGTGTGAGATCTGTATCTCTAGGATACCATAGGCCATAGTTTTGAGTTCCTTGAAGGTATTTGAAAATTCTCTTCACTGCCTGAAAATGAGTTTCCTTTGGATTTCCCTGAAATCTCCCAACTATTCCCACTGCATGCATGATGTCTGGTCGGGTACCTGTCAAATAAAGAAGACTTCCAATCATAGATCTATAGGTTGGCTGATGTACTGTTGCTGATTCATCGTTTGCATTGAGGCTGCATCCTGTAACCATGGGGGTACATACTGGTTTTGCATCTTCCATGCCATATTTCTTCAAGATCTGCTTGAGATACTTGGTTTGAGACAAAAAGATACCATCTTCATTTTGTTGGATTTGCAAACCAAGAAAATATGTCAGTTCTCCAAGCAAAGACATTTCGAATTCTTTCTGCATCACCAAGGCAAAGCTTTGACTCATAGCTTCTTCATTGCTACCAAAGATAATACCATCTACATACACAACAAGTATTAGCAATTTGTCATTTTCAACTTTTATATAGAGATTGCTATCTGCTGAACCTTTTGAGAAACCTTGTTGATGAATATATTTGTCCAAGCGGTAGTACCAAGCCCTTGGAGCCTGTTTAAGACCATAGAGAGCCTTTTTCAATCTACATACAAGATTTGGATCATTCCCAAGAATGAAACCATCTGGCTACTCAATGTATACTTCTTCTTCTAAGTCTCCATTCAGAAAGGCTGATTTCACATCCATTTGAAATACTTTGAACTTCTGATAGCTTGAGAGAGCAAGGAACATTCGGATCGCCTCAAGTCTTGCAACAGGAGCAAAGGTTTCTTCAAAGTCTATTCCTTCTTGTTGAGCGTACCCTTTGCAAACAAGTCTAGCCTTGTTTCTAATTACTTCCCCGTTTTCATTCAACTTATTTTTGAAAACCCATTTTGTCCCTATGACATTCTTATCTTTTGGTCTAGGAACCAACTCCCAAGTGTTCTTATTTTCGATCTGCTCAAGTTCTTCATCCATTGCCTTGACCCAACATTCATCTTTGCATGCCTCTCTTACATTTTGTGGTTCAGTGGAGGAGAGTAATGCCAAATAGCTTGAAGCTTCTGCAATTGTTCTTCTCGTTTGTACACTTGCTTCTTTCTGCCCCAAAATTTGAGATTCTAGATGATTCTTCTAAACATACCTGGATGGAGTCTTCTCTTCTATCCTTATCTATTCCTCTGGTACCTCTTGAGGTTCTTCTTCATCATCAACTTGATTTGGAGAGTAGTCTTCATCCTCTTTGATATTTTCATAATTTACTTGCCTAGGAATGTATCCCTTTTCATCAACCACTACATCAATGCTATCAACAATTCTTCCAAGTCTTTTATTGTAACACTTATATGCTTTGTTGTGGGGAGAATAACCAAGGAGAATGCCTTCATCTGCTCTAGGTTCAAGTTTTCCAAGCTGTTCATCATTGTTTTTAATATAACATTTGCTTCCAAAAATTTTGAAATGCTTTACCGAAGGAGTCTCACCATACCAGAGCTCATGAGGAGTTTGAGTGTTGTTCACTCGGACATTTGTTTTGTTGAGAATAACAACCGTAGCAAATGCAGCTTCACCCCAGAAGGTTGCAGGAGTTCCAGATTCATCAAGCATAGCATGAGCCATTTGTTGGACCATTCTGTTCATCCTTTCCACCACTCTATTTTGCTGAGGAGTCCTAGCTGTAGAGAATTCCCTTCTTATTCCATGTTCTTCACAGAAATCGAAAAATTCATTTGAGGTGAACTCCCCACCTCTGTCAGACCTGAGGCACTTAATTTTGTGTTCTGATTCGTTTTCAACCAAGGCTTTGAAAGATTTGAATTTTTCAAATGCTTCGTCCTTGTGTTTCATAAGTCCCAACCAAATCATCCTGGAGAAGTCGTCAATGAATAGTATAAAGTATTCTTCTCCTCGAGGTGACCTTGTCCTAAATGGACCACATACATCTGTATGGACTTGTTCAAGAGGCCTGCTGGCTGAACCTTCCTTCTCAGGGAAGTTGGTTCTGGTTTGTTTACCAAACTGACATGATTTGCATATGGTGTTGTCTGGAATTTTGATATCTGGGAGACCACGAACTGCTTGATATTTGCATGCTTTCCTTATTTGTGAAAAGCTTAGATGCCCCAACCTCCGGTGCCATAACCAGTGTTCATCATCCTTGCTCAAATAGCATTGTTGTTGTCCTTCTTCAAATATGTATAAGTTGTTTGGAGTTCTTCTGCCTTTGATCACTGTTTCTCCTGTATCAAGATCATGAACACTACATCCATTTGATCGAAATATTACCTCGGTTCCTTGATCGCACATCTGACTGACACTCAGTAGGTTATGCTTCAAGCCATCAACATACAAAACATTTCCAGCTTTGACCTTTTCTTTTAACTGAGCAATGCCTTTTCCTTTTATGGCGGTAGGGGTATCATTTCCAAAAGAAACTTTCTTTCCCTTTTCTAAAGCAGTATATGACTCAAGTTTTTCTTTATCACCTATCATATGCTTCGAACATCTGCTGTCGATGTACCATTGATTTTCCTATCCTTCTGCATAAAAAACTATCCCACATCTTTCTGGTTGTGGTTCCTTTATTCTCCATGTTCTGGTACTTGAGGCTTGTTCCTTTGTCTGCCAAAACCTGCTTCTGCATTCAGAATCTTCATGACCAAAGTTATTACAAATAGAACATTCAATTTCATTTTCAAGGGCCGAAAAGTTGTTATGAGTCCTTTTCGCGATCCCAGTCATATTTCTTTGTCTTTGAGCCTCTCTAGTCATGATTGTTTTATAGGCAACACATTGAGCTGCTTTGTGGCCAAAGTTATGGCAAGAGAAACATTGGCCATTGAAGAAACTTCTGCGATTATCAAATCTACCTGCCAAATGATTGTAGTTTCTATTGTCATCCATTCTTGAGGCAAATTGAGAAGATTTTACCTGTGGCTGGTTGTAGATTTTGTTCATCCTTAAAATGGATTGCCCCTGATTTACCTGGTAGTCTTTGTTTATTCTTGATGTAATTCGTCCCTGTTTTACCTGGTGATCTCCATTGGGATTTTTCTCATTCCTCCTTGTTGCATCGAGATAACTCTTTGAGGTGGATGCTTGAGATGTTTCTCCATTATACCCCAGACCTGTCTTGATTAGTGGAGAATGTTGTACATTGATAATCTCATCCAGAGTTTTAGATCCTTTAACAAACTTGAGATTAAGAGCCTTTGTTTTCTCAATTTCTTTTCTAAGGCCAACAATTTCACATTCTATTTTTTCAAGAGATTTTTCTTTTTCATCAAGTTGAAATTGCAGAGTATCAATGATCACATTCTTTTCTTCTAAACATGTCTTGAGTCTAGAAATCTCTTCATAAAAGCTATCCACGTCTATAGCATCCATGTAATAATCATCTTCAAAAGCCATTAGAAGTTTATAGTGATTACCTCGTTCATGTTCATCACTATTTGATAGACCATCACTGTCTTCATGAGTGTAATAGCTTTTCTTATTTGCATTCTGTTTCTTGTTTCATCTAATAGGTTCCTTCCCCTTGTCAATCTTATCCTTCTGAGGACATTTGGCAGCATAGTGACCGACTCTTCCACAAGCAAAGCATTTGAAAGGTAACTTACCTCTGAATCTTCCAGTACCCCATTGAAGATTTCTGACAAAATTTGATTCTTCTTCTTCTTCTGACACGTGTCCTGATTCATAGTACTCTCCTTTGCCTGAAGCCTTGAAGGCAGCTTCTCTCCTGTCTGATGGACCTCCTTTCCTCATTTCATAAGCAGTTAGAATTCCGTGCAGCTGTGACATTTTAAGATTTTGTAGATTCTCCTTTTCTTCTATTGCAGAAACTTTAGATTCAAACCTAGGTGACAAAGATCTTAGAACTTTTTCAACCACAACAGCCTCTTTTATTTCTTCACCCAAATTTTTCATACAATTAACAATCTCATCTACACGAAGAAAATAGTTAGCCACACTTTCATCATTATACATCTTGAGATTTTCATACTGAATCCTGAGGGTTTGAAGTTTTGCTCGTTTTACCTGATCATCTCCTTCATAGCTCAGAACAATCTTGTCCCATATTTCTTTTGTGGATTTATACTGCATAACATTCATGAATTCTGATTGAGATAGACACCCTAGAAGAGTATTGACCACCTTTGCATTAGTTTCATATTTCTTCTTCTCAGCTGGATATGTAGGAGTAGCTGATGGAAAAGTATACCCTGTTTCTATGATGTCCCAGACTTCTGTACCCAGAGATTGAAGATAGGCAGTAACTCTTACCTTCCAATATATGAAGTTTGTCCCATCAAAAATCGGTGGCCTGATTGATGCTTCCCTCTCGTAGTTGCTCATGATGATAGATCTTCCTTCAAGCGATCAAGCTTCTTCAGAAGGACCTGCTCTGATACCAATTGTTGGAAATAATACTGAGAGGGGGGGTGAATCAGTATTATCAAATTCTTTTCAATATACCTTCCAGATTTATACTTTAATTTATTCTTCAGATATTGATCATTAATTTGTATGTCAGTACCATATAATAATGAACAAGAACAAGAAAAATAGATAGGCACACCAAAGAACACCAGATATAAGGTGGAAACCCAATGTGGGTGAAAACCACCTGCTGCAATATGTCTCTATCTTCTTTCAATTAGAAACTTCTTTTACAAGGATTTTGTACTGGTGCAGTCCTTTACCAGTACGCAGACTGCAACTTGCAGAGAGCTACAACTTTCTCTCATTCTCCAGTCTCTCCTGGAAGGGAGCTACAACCCCCTTTGCTCTTTTACTTCTTTAAGGACCACGTTTCATTAATTTTCAGACTGGATCCAAGAAGATCAAATAATCATCAAGTACATGTAAATCACCCAATCTCCTTATATAATCAACCAATGAATCACCCAACTTCTTAGAATGCTGTAAACAGAAAAGTAAGACCAGAAAACTAAACCCAGAACTCTACAGCAATAGATAAAATGCAGTCAATAGTTATTTTAAAAGGAGACCACAACTTCACCACTATCAGCCTGCGGATATCCACAACTCTTCTGTGCCTTGATTGCATAGATCCGCACTCTATCCTCTTGTGATTTGCGTACCCCCGCACCTATCCTTCTGCTTCCCTACGTACTTCAGCTTAGATCCATAGCTATACTGTCTGCTAGACTGCGTACCTCCGCACTATTCTTTCTGCTCCCCTGCGTACCTCCGCAGACTGCCTTCTTGTGCGCTGCATACCTCGCACTGCGCCTTCTTCTGATCTACGTACCCCCGCACTGTGCCTTCTTGTGCGCTGTGGACCCCCGCACTTGCACTGTAGATCACCTGCGGACCTCTGATTATGGCCAAATTAATAGTCCTCCAATGTGCCACAGTCAGTCAGATCCATAGATCTGATCATGCACCCGAGAGATCACGTCCTATCAACAAATCCACCTTACACAACAAATTTCACCTTGATTTAGATCTAGCTCATTAAAACGATTACCAAAAATTCAGATCTTAAGATATTCAATTTTCACAAGTGTCTAGCCAATTGATCTCCTCTCCTTTTTATAGGCAGGTCCTTATTCACACCATGGGACAAAACCATCGAAAACCAATACAAGGGATCCAAACCGCGGTTCAATAAATTAGATCTTAAACCACAGGCCAAAACCATAGGATTATGAATGACGGGCTAAATACCAAGGGCCAAACATAAGAAACCCCACGTGAGCACGCTTCTCTGCATTGGAGTGAGTGAACTGGGGGACCGCACCTTATGAACGGATAACCTACGGGTATGTCTGCACTTCCTAGACGGCGAACCTGCGGGTCCGCACCTTTTGAACCATGCACCTGCGAACCTCTTATTTTTCATCATTTTGAGAGCCTGAACAGAGTTTTGCCACTTGAGTGAGTTGCCATCAAGTACAACACCTGTACCATAGAGCCGAACCAGAATCATAATGCCAACAATCTCCCCCTTTGGACTTGATGGCAACCTCAAGATCCTCAACGTCATTCTCCCCCTTTGACATCAAGGGCAAAGGGTTATGCTCCCCCTGACTATAAAACAGATCTGCAAAAAGGAAAGAAATTTCTTCGAGAAGAACCAATTTGGTATATCCCCACTTGGTTGGGAGATTGATGTATGTATGAGTTATTGGTGATAGGAAGGTTATACTCACATAGTTGAGTTATAGAGTCATGTTATTCTTTCAGAAAATATATTTGTAGTCTCTCCATGTGCTCAGGGGGAGCTTGGATGGTATAGTGCATCCCAACATGTACAAAGGTGGAGTTTAATCACAGAATTCAGCATGTGCCTAGGGGGATCATGATCAATGTTCATATTCAGCTATTCAGATATGAAAGTCTTCATTTTGGTCAGCCCTTTACCATTTATATCAAAGGGGGAGAGTATCTTGGTCCACCCTTTGCCCTCGATGTCAAAGGGGGAGAGTATTTTGGTGTTGCTTGTTATCTCTAACAATTTCTAAAGCTTGTAATAATCAACACCAACATGGTTGCCATAAAGTCTAAAGGGGGAGATTGTTGGCATTATGATACATGTGTTGTACTTGATGGCAACCCACTTGTAGCAGAATAACTCACTTGTATACGGTAACTAGATGAATCTACGTAACTAGATGAATCTATAGGAGAAATATCAGATCTAACAAAATGCATGGTAGTTCAAAGGAATCATTTCAAAATGGAAAATTACAGTGTAACAGGTCTATTAAGAAGTAACAAGACATTGGTACAGAAGAATAGGAAGATGGAATTTAGGTCTATTGATCAGAATAAAAAAAGTAAAGGAAAGGGTTGATGTAAAGTAGTTTAAAGAGTATATGCAGGTCCTCTTAGTCAAAACAACGTATACACACTGGTCCACAAAACAAAAAGAGTGTATACGTATACATGCACTCCCACAAGAGGAAAAGAGCGTACATGTTGGAAAACCAAGGTTTTGGTCCGAGGTATTTGGTCCAAGGTATTTGGTCCAAGGTATTGACCCTAGGTATTTGGACCAAGGTATTGGTCCTAAGTGGTTTTGGTTCAAGGTATTGACAAAGGATCTAAGTATATGAGGAGGATAATATCAAAAGGCTAAGGGAACAAGTAATGAATATCTTATGAAGTGTTATATCAAAAGAAAATATGCATGTTATGGGTTTCTGATGCTTTGCTTGATCTAGACTAAATATGCACCTGAGCATTTGATGATGGATGAGATCTAATGATGGATCAAGATCATAATGACTTATCATTATGTGATCTGATAATGGATGGGCTAGATCTGATTGCTAACACATGTTTTATCCTTTATATGTGATGATCTAGGTATGTTTGAAGTTGGGAATTGCAACGAAGTTATAAGTAAGTATTTGTAGATCTATACATTGGTTCACTTTGGTGAAGATGCGTATACACGCTAGTTCGGATCTTCCAAGTAGCGTATGCAAAAGAAAAGTTTGATGTTCAAGGATGACTAATCTATCAGATCAGTGATGTTGTTTTATTGTTGTCTTTCAATGAAGTCTTCTTAGATCTGAATGTAAAATTGAATGCATAAGGAGGTTGGTATTTGATTGATTGATTTTATAAGTGAGAAGAAGTGATCTCTATTTTTGCCTGTGTAAAGCTCTGTAAGTTGACAGTAGATGTTCAGTATATTGCTAGTTGGTATAGACTTGATTCAAAAGTTTATATTTGTAGTAGTTTTGAAGGTATACACAGGTTTTATTAATGGGACTAGTGTATACACATAGTTTGGGTTCAACCAAGTAGTGTATACATTATAATGCATGGCTTTTGAGGTTACAGCTGGTTCTGAATGATGATGCAGTGTTCTGGTTTCAGATCTATGTACTAGTTATAGTGATCTGTCTATTCCAGTTGATTGGTTGAATTTGATTAAGTTTGAATGAATAGTTGCTTCAGTTGTTCAATGATTGATTGATTTAGAGATTGATGATTGGGTTTCAGTTATATCAGAGATTGATGATTGAGTTTCAGTGATTGGTTGATGCAGATGTATTTGATGGATGTATTACAGTGGTGATTGAATTTGAGCTTCAATGTTACTAATGGGTCCAGTGTGAAAATTTGATGAAATGTGGCCTACATATAGTGTTGTTGTGTACCAGGAGCATCCAGTGTGAAAATTTATGAAACGTGGTCCCTGGAGGATACTGAGGGTTGGAGCCTTCAGTGAGGAAGTCGAAGCTTCCTACCAGTAGTGGCTGGTGATTTGATCAGGGGGTTAGAGCTCCCTTCCAGTAGCAGCTGGAGAACAAGTGAATGTTGTAGCCTTCTGGAGGTTAGATCCTATGTAACAGTAAATATATCGGCTAGTACAAGAACTAGGGGGTTGTAGCTCCCTTCCAATAGTAGCTCAAGAATGAGTGAAGGCTGTAGCCTTTTGTAGGTCAGAGCCTACGTACTAGTAAATATATCGGCTAGTACAAGAACTAGTGGGTTGTAGCTCCCTTCCAGTAGTAGCTGGATAACGAGTGAAGGTTGTAGCCTTCTATAGGTTGGAGCCTACGTACTAGTAAATATATCGGTTAGTACAAGAGCTGGGGGGTTGTACCTCCCTTCCAGAAGAGGCTAGAGAATGAGAGAAGGTTGTAGCCTTCTACAGGTGGGTGCCTTCATACTGGTATGAGTCTGCACTAGTACAAGATTGTAAACATATTTTCTTATTATTAAAAGAAGACAGAGACGACAGCAGCAGGTGTTTTCACCCACATTGGTTTTCCACCTTAAATCTTGGTGTTCATGTGTTTTGCTTAGTGTGATGGTTTATTCTGTTATTACTGCACATGGTTATTGTTTACTGTTTAATAAAGTATTGATGCACTGATTAAAGATCAACATATGATGAATTAACTGAATCATAAGTTCACTGGATATATGTTGGTTGCCTTAAGAATAGTTGTGTGCACACGCGAGTTCCCTTCTCTGAAATAACGTATATAGTTTACCTAAATATGGAAATGAAAAAGTTATTGATTTGTAAATACTGATTCACCCCCCTCTTAGTATTATTTCCAACATAAAGTTAGCAATACAAATGAATAGAAAATCACCAATAGATCCCATTAAATTTCTACAGAAAATAAAAATAAAAATGCTAGTAAACATTAAGAATAATCCTTACATCTTTTAATGGTCACATTTGTGGGGGTGAGAGCTCAGTTCTAATAGTGTCTTTACCCTTATTTTTTAATGCCATGATTCAATCATGTAAAACCAATAAACTTTAGAATGAAAATGGATTTTGACACAACCTGTACAATGTGACACATTAAAAAACCTAAAGAAAAGAACTTTTGAAGCCTAAAAACCTGCGTGTGTTCAATTTCATTTAGAATCCTCTGCTAAGTTGCTACTGATAGACAACAAAATATGAAGAAATACTATTATATGGGAAAATCATATAGCTCCCGAACTATCTTCAAATCCCAATATAGTGATAATAAGAATCCATTATGTTGGGCGGATTTATTTGTAGTCAAACAGAAAGTTACTTTGAAAAATCTGTCAAAATAACTCACCTTAAATATTTGTTGGGCCTCAAGCACTTTGTTTTTGGTAGGAGCATTAATGTACCACAAACATATTTGTGCATTGTCTGAACCACTTAGAAGAATAGAAATAGGGAATGTTACATCTATCTAACAAGAGAGGCTATTAACCCTAGCTCTGTAATTAATGGCAATAGAATCCTTGGGCTACCTGATATATATTGCAAAGAGTGGTGTAACAATCATTTGTCAGGAGTCAAGTTGAAAATTATTATTATTATTATTTTTAATATATATCATTCAATAGCTTGGGGAGTGTGACATGGGATTACTGACAAAATAAGATGCACAGGTAACTCTCTTAGACAAGAGCAACACCTAAATAAGAATGAGGGTCATTTACCTATGCACTGAGAAATGTAGAATTATTCCATAATTTTATATGATGTATGCATCACATCCTCAAGGATATTTCTTGGACTAAAATGATAGACTAATTTTCTCTTCTTTAACTGAAACAAAGTCCAGATTTTATATATTGCCAGCACCCTTCAAATTTTTTCATTCTCATGATGCAATTACAAGGAATCTCATGATTAGGAAAGAAGGGACACTTAGCGTAATTGAACAAGACAATAACCAATCAGTTGAGAATAGCTAGAATAGTAAGTCGAAAAAACTAATTCTTACACTTATTCTTGTTTGAATGGTGTGGACCTTGCGAGCTTTTGTCTTCCATCAAAAGAGTGTAGAATATACTTAGAATTATAAAAAAATTAATTGACATGATGACCCTCAGTTCTAAATATGCCAAGAAAATGACAATCCATCATGCATTTCTCAGTATGAAAATAGATGTGAAAGCATAGATTCATGAATCTTTGTTAACCTTCCAAATACACTATCAAAATTTGTTAGTTTGGTTAACTGGGGTAGTAGGTGACACAATATTTGACTCATCGTTGACTAAGAATGATATAGGACCATTAGTGCGTGCTACAAGGCGCATATAAAGGATACCATTGTATCATTACATCTTTCCTAGTAAGGGAACAAGGCTACACAATTTATGCTAATATGCTACCTGCCATTGTATCATTGCATCTTGCCTAGTAAGGGAAAAAGGATGCACATCTTAGGCTATATTGCATCATTCCATGTATTAAGATATTGGCAATGCACTGTTGCCTTTAGACAAGGTTAATGACATCACTTTTGTAACACTTTCATGACACTCTAATCCACCATGGTAAACTCTTGTCCTACCTAGGGTAAGACACACTAGAACTAAGACATTTATAACACTAAAATTTGTAATTACAAAAGTTGCACACAATCTTTAGTAGTAGTTCCCATAATTCATAATATCAGTTATACAATAATTCATGACAGTTCTTTCTATAACAACATATTATGGAAAAATGTTGGATAGGGTTGCACGTACATCCTTCTTTCTGCTATCTAATGGCTACAAAGACTGACTCCTAATGCCTAGAACTTGACAGCATGGATAATTTAGCAACAATCATGTCTCTTTACTTTGTCACAAGAGTAGACCTGTTATATGGATTCATCACATAACTTCAAATGCTCTGCCCCTAAAAACTCAACATGGTTGAACATACTTCATACTGTGGCTAATAATGATGAGTTTCTATGCTATTCAAATTGATAGCATAGATTATGTTGTGGTTCTAGAAAACTTTATGTGTAAAAGAGAATCCTAAGCAATCTGTTCTATGATAAAGTTGTTTTGGATACCTGAAATAATATATGTATAATTGATTAACTTTAAAGAATGGAAAGATCCAGAAGGTAAGGAAATCAATGAAAGGGTGAGCCACCAACAAGATCCTAGAGTTTAGTATTCAATTGAGTTTGAAAACACTAACATTTTAATTACTGAAGAAAGACATCACCTAAATCATTACATTTTCATGTAGAATCATTTCATAATTCAATTTTCAAATATAGACTTTGAGAGGCATACCATAAGTTTTCGATGTAATTCCAAATGACCTATGAGGAATAGTTTCATTTGTTCACATAAATCATCAAGCCTTGCAAAATTAAAAATTTTGGGCAGAACCATAAGCAGTCCAACGAACATGAGAATAACATCTTTGTGCACATATTAGATATTGAAGAACTTGAAGAATTGAAACATATTAGATGCATTCATTACTCATAAATTTACATACAGCTAATACATATAAATTTTGGCCACAATATCCCACAAATTCACATCGTAATAAATCATAGAAGCACATAATTATTTGGCATTTAATAGTAGAAAGATGTACAAGGAAAATAGCGTTGGTAGAACTTGATAATATGTTTAGCTAAACAATCCTTTCTCTTTCTCCTTGGGTTCAGCCTTTACACACCAGTAATACTGCTCAATCTTGGTCTCTGTACTAGAATATAGTCCTAGAAGAAATGTTATAGCTATATGCATACGCACAAGAAATAATTTTCCTTCTTAGTGACTCTTCCAACACTTGTGATCAATACAGGATCAAGTAATTGGTCCCTTTGTGAGATGATCTGAGCACATTTAACTTAGAACTCAGTCCCCTCTCATTCCACAATGGATTAAGCCTTCCTCAACAATGTTTCGAGCTAGTGGTATTGGGTACAAACGTGTCTCTCTAGCAATAGAAATATGACCAATTGTATGCATCTTTCTTTATGCAAGAATTGGTTCCTGGGATTCTAGTTTAGTGGCATAGTGACCCATCAACCTTTCTTGGAACTCTTAATTACAGCCACCATCTTGAGGGGTCTTTGATGGAATCTTATTATTGTCAAACACATAGACTTCTACACTAACTATTTTCATGGAAATAATGAAAAGATTTTGTGGCATTTATTGGGTTCTGTTGAACTCCCCATAGTGATTGATTTGTTGCATTACTTGCAACCGTGACAAAGAACATTCACTGAGTAACTTGACCTAATTGACAGAAATGACATATTTACAATGATTTAATTATGAAGTTTCAATAACATAGAACTGGAAAAAATAGTTTCAACACAAAGTACAAAAAATATCCATCCCAAATATATAACAAATATCAAATGTTTGGACAACATTAAAGAATGTGTTAAAATAGCAATATTGAAAACCAAAAAATTACATTCAATTTTTTCCTTTCCAATAATGCAAAGAAAAGTAATCACATAGTACAACAACCAACATTGTTCATTGTAAGTGTGTGGTGAATTCTTATAGTCACAAGAAAATGGAAAATTCATATATTTTCTTGCAAATATACATTGAAATAGTAATCAGACAACATAGTCATAGATGCAACATAAAGTGGGTCATAAAGATGTTTATTCACATACTCAGTACCATGGACATCACAACATGTACAAATGAACATGTTGGTGGATTGCGTATACATAGCCATGTTATTAAAACAATTGGTTACTCAAAAATCATTAGAAAAAAGGTTCCACTCTCCATAAATATGATAAGGTCCTTCATGGATGAGAGAAAAAGACAATTCCTCACATGTTCTTCAAAGCATTCCCAACTTGGTTACAACTGCAATATGCTCAACTTCTCAAGCATGGAGGAGTTGTGTTCAAAGGTATCCCAATGCAAAGAGACAAATCCCCAATACATGACAAATTCCAATCAAATTCTTTCAAGAGGATTTAGAGGATATTAGCCATAGTCTGTTCAGTAAAAGTTATGAAAAAAAGAGGAATGTATGGTGATTTGTGTTAGTAGTGTTGGCATTTATGACAAAGATTACTTCATTTCAACTATCCATCTAGACCAATCTCTACCATCTATCCTTACAATCGAGTTTGCATGTCTTTGTGCTTTTCATCCTTTAGCATATGCCACCATCTGTTTCATGTGACACCAACTATTTGATGCAACTTAATTCTTTTTTTGGAAGAGTATTTCAACTTGGTTATGATGTCAATGGCAACCTCAAAATATAATGTGAGTTTGTTGTGATTGATCATGTGATGTAGCTCTGAGCGAATTAGCCTTGAATCCCAATACAATTAATTCAGAGTCTGGAATGGTCATTCTAGATTGTAATGGAAATAATGGTATATTTCAAGGTCTTCCCTATGGCACTCCACATTATGAAATTATTCATTGATTTTCAAAAATACACAATCAATAGTGTAGAATTTTGATTGTTATACATACTTCTAACTCTTGTTCTAATGCAGGTAGTGCCTACATGTATAGCAACTTTATGGATCATAAGCCTTTTAGAGTGAGAGTAGGCATTTTAAGCCTCATTTAACTCAAAAAATAGAGGAGTTGAAGGATGCTAGAATTAAATTGTGAATTAAGTACCAGCCATGTGGTTGTTGATATTAATTATCAAATTATTATTCATTTATGGAGACAGGTTAAGTGTACAGAGAAAGGATTATCCTCCAAGAAACCTGTAATTGTTGCGATAGCTGACGAATGCACATAAGAATAATATTTGTTCTGCATAACACAGTCTCATTTGAGTGGAGCTACATCTGGTCATATGGCTCCTGTTTGGAAAAAAATACAGTACTTATGAGCACCAGAGAGATCCAAACTCTTTTAAAATGTTAAAAAAAACATAAAAATAGCATATGACAATCACATTTAGTTTTGATAGTCATGGGTTGATATCTGTCGTGATAGTATTATAGGACATTGTGAAAAATATCTAGTAAAAACAATATATTTCCAAGTAAACACAAGCTCAAATTGGACTTACTTGCCTACCAAACAACCTAAGAAATTAAGTGTTATACAAAAAATAGATAAAATAAAGCTAGTAAAGACATAAACATAGTAAACTTAAGGCCATTGTCCATACATGACCATAAACACTAATAAGCACAAATGAGCCCCACATGAGGGATGACATAACAAATGCCAATAGCCTATACATGAGGGGTGGCATAACAAAGGCCATTGGCCCATAGACACTAATAAGCACAAATTAGTCCCACATAAGGGATGGTATAACAAAGTTTATTGGCCTATACATGAGGGATGACATGGCAAGTGACCATTGGCATCTACATGAACATAGATACTAAGACACACAAATGAGAAAAAAACTAAGAAGCAAAAATGAGAATAAATGAGACTGACATTAGAAATGGCACATCCAAACCATTTGGAACAAGTCCCCATTCAGTAATAGTTTCATCTTCAACAACATCCAAAGTACCAATGACAGTTGTAGCATCATGCTACTCATATATGGCAAGAGAACGTGTTAAGAATTTATCACTTTAAATTATGAGGCCACTTGTTTCCTGCCATCCTTCCTTGTGTTTTCCATTGTAGATGCATGGTCAATTACCTTGTGTTTTCCCTTGTAGATGCATTGTCATTGGCCTTGTGTTTTCCCTTGTAGATTCATGGTCAGTGCCCTTGTGTTTTCTCTTGTAGATGTTTATTCAGTGGCCCCCTTATGAAGAGATCTCAATTGTATCATCCATGGACTCTGGATGCATCTTCTTTAGAGACAAATCACACATTCTCGTACTTTTTTGGAAATTCTATGACCAAAGTAGGCCTAGAAATTTAATTATAACAAAATCAAACGGATAACTTGATCAGGGACTTTAATGACAACTGGGTCAATACAACTCATGCAATTCAACATTCATTTCTTGTGCTTTTTCAACATGTTTGAACACTAGAATGGGTTTGGAGTGTGAATTTATTTAGTTGTTGATAAAAGTGAATTACAAGTTGTCCTAACCATAGTTCCCAGATTCACTTGAATCGGGGCAGGTAATATGCAAATTTTATAATAAAATTCAAATGTGAATAAATTTAGTGCAATTCAATATGGTTCGCTCATGTGAAAGTTGGAAAGTTAGATAACGAGGGGCTACAGATTCTCTAGAGGGGACATATAGGTGGTTTCAAGGAGCAGCAAGTTCCTTCGGTTCCTAGTCCTAAGGTTTGTCCCTCCACAAACTCACTGACTGTGGAAAGCCTCTAGTCTAGTCTTTGATTTTCATTATAGATATAGAAAAGCTACATGAATATTACTGTTGAATCAAGTGGGTGAACATATATTATCTCTCAAGCACTCATACAAACCAACCCACCATGACCACAACTACAGATCATCGAACCTTTGGTCCAGTGAGAAGCAAGAGCCATATCAGTCAATTCTATTAATTACAATGTGGGGAGGTATTTAGATAATAAAGTGAACATAGCTTTGAAAACTATTAAACAAGACCTTCTAAAAGGCAGTAGGGTGATGATGGGTCATTGAGAAAGGAAGAAGATTTTTGGAGGGATAGGGTTAAGAGATGGGTTTTTCTTCTCTTGGTGGCTCAGTTGTTCATATTGTAGATCATCTAGATTTGGAGGCAGTGCAACAATTTCCATGATGATCTACTAAGCTTCTTGGTATATGTAGCCTTTCCTTTCTCCCCTTTTTGTATTATTCATATGCTTAGCATAATGAAACCATATATTGTTCCTGTCGTATTGTGCCCGTTGTATGAATCATCTATCATACTGGCCTAGACCATGACAATAATGGTAAATTCCTCTAATACAATTGATTTTTATTTTATTTTATATAATGACTAGGCACCTCATGGCCCATCTAAGTTTCTAATGTAGTTTCCTTTGATTGGGCATTAAACATTCTATGCCAAATAGCAAAGGATGTTTTAAGGGAAAAATATCCAAGCGATAAACATTTATCTGCAAGGAACATATTGAGCAAGAGAATGAAAAAGAGAGATTTCAATCAAGAAGTTTAACATTATATTAATAATTGGCATTGCTTCCTATTGTTGCTGAGGGGCTGTTATTAATCGATGCAGGAGTTTCAGTGAGGCCATAAATGGATTCTTAGATGATGAATCAAATTTTATGGGTACTGATGGCATGGAGGAATACTGTGAGCATAAATACATCTCTAGGTAAGTTGTTACGTTCTAAGATTTCATATGTTGAAGGGATTCCACCTCTTGGTTTTGGAATTATGTGTGCAAAAGAAACTATCCTATTATAGGTTGACTTCTCGTGTTGTCAAAATATATACTTTCCATCTTCAGTATAATTTGAGGGAACTTAAGGTTCAACTATTTCTGTTGAGAGACTTTTTTCATGTTTATGGTGCTTATACAGTGCATCTTGAATGTTCTGAACTGGGGTTTTTTCATTTCCAAATAATGAATTCAATTTCTAACTTATCGAGTGGATAGACTATATCCCCAACATTACTTATCTTGTTCTTTTGGGAAAATTGTTTAGAATGGGCAGATTTGTCCAATTATATCTATTATGTGGCCACCTTAAAGACAAGTTCTTTTAGACTTCCTAGATCACAAGTTAGTTGCTTTGGAGATGGCCAATTCATGCCCACCATAGGGCATACTATTCAGCATGAAGGGTGAAAGTTATTGTGCTTAGTAATTTAGCTTTTGTTTGGAGAACATTCATGGACTGTGAAATCATTCCATAAGAAGGTATTTTGCTTAAATGTTTTATATAATTAGCTATATATTTTAATCTTGGAGTGATTGTACCAATAGTTCTTTGAGACTGTCAAGTTGGAGGGGCATGATCTTACACAAGAGGAAGTTGTCCTCTCAAGAGATATGGTTTTGTTGCAGTTATTATGTCCAATTTCATGCTAAATCATTTAAAAAAAGGTTACATGTTGCTAGAAATAAGTTTTTTTTTTTTTTTTTGTTTCATGACATGAGAGGCATGTAGTGGAATTGGTGAAAATGAAATTGGAGCTCCTACACAACGTTCTTTTTCTCTAGTTGATTCATCATTTTCAGATGATTCTCCTTTGCTCCCATCTGGTTTCCAAGTGGTTGCACTAGACTCAAAAATAGTGAGTATGGTCTCTAATAGAGGTGGAAAATAAAGTTTTTTTGTTGATTTTGAAAAGAAATAGAGGATGGTAAACATATTGTAGCCATGGACTGTATGAATTTGTAGCAAGTGATCTTTGTGATCAGGTATGACTGATTGGGATGTTTAAGAAAGTTAAATGTACATGATGTAGGATGCTTATATTTCAAGCCACATGTTAGATATTTCTTCTTCCTTTGTGGTTGGATTAGTTATAACTCCAACTTTTATCAATCAAGGAGGCAACTCATCAAGGTCAAAATATGTGTTGACTATTGCTTACCAGTTTATTTATGAGAAAAATATGCAAGATAAGTTCACCACTATGGCCCATCAATACGTGCACAATGTCAACACATATGTAAAAAAATTTGGTATAGCATTAGATCCTTTTAGACTGAACCCTCTTCTTGGGTCAAGGTCACTTTCTAGCACCCCAGGAACACTCACACTTTCTCATTGGATTTGCCAAATCTACATGTAAAAGGGCACATCTAAATTTTTTGTTTTTGAACTATTAAATCCCTTATTTTGATAATAAATACAACTATTCAATAATAACGGATATGAAAAACTGATCCACCACTCCCATGATAATGATAGTTGTTTGATAATCCTCACTTTCCAATGGTAATAGTTTAGCATTCTTTTATGAGGATATTCCCAGGTAAAAAGTGTGGGTTATTTTGATGAAACGGATATGCCTTGACAACATCTCTTAGCCAAAGGCAATGGTATTTTATGAGGATGGGGCCACTAAAAAGGCTTGGGATTTGAGCTCACTCCCCGTGATAATAGCTTAATAATATTTTATATGGGGATGAGGCCAAGTAAAGCTCCTGAGTGACTTGATAAAAACGAGAGGCATCAGTGACATGCCTTTGCAAAAGGTTTTTTTTGGGTTTGCCAATTAAAATGGTCTATGCACACATATATTTTGTTTGTGCATTTTTTCAAACACTTGGACTGCATACTTCTAATTCCAATTCTCATTTGTATAGTACATGCTAATAAGCTTATTTATCTCAAATTCCATCCTTAGAAGGGTTGGCAAGCACTTGCTTACCCTGCGCAATTTTTTTTATGCTTATACACCATTTGAAATAACTTGTTTGTTTCATCAACCCTACATTTCTTGACTAAGATATCAATTAGAGAAAAATATGTTACTACATGTGGCCTAAAATCCTTTTCTCTTAAACTTTCAAAAATTTCATGGACAAAATGCCCCATCGTTTGTTATAAAGGCCATGTATCAACTCATTGAATGAAAGTGTTGATGACCTTCAATCACCAAGCCACGATTTTATAGTGGAGATAGCATAAACTCCTTGCCTCCTATGATGTGTCTATATTCTTATTCACTTCGAAATTTCTATTCTTCTTCTTTGAAGGTATGATATTTATAACTAAATTTAATTTTCAGAATGTAGATATATAATATTGGTCATTCAGAGAGGCAGTGAGATGGTACTTGAAAACTACATGCATGGATTCTTGTGTTAATATGTTTGATATGGATGATTTGTGTACATTTGCTACACTTGTTAATAATTTATTGGAAACTGTTTTGCTAAGTATACTAGTTATAATTGACCTTAACATTTCAGCATATATCAATGTAATACTAGTCTTACAGAGAGGCAGTAAGATTGCACTTGACATTTCGTTCCTTAATTCTTATATTAATATGTTTTATATGGATTGATTATGTCAATTTCCCGCATTTGCTAACAATTTCTTGGAAACTATTTAGTTATGAAGATT